>CAUYPK010034526.1:0-17197 GCA_963574355.1 Loris lydekkerianus
GAGAAGGTCTTATCCCAGTAACCTTTTGCTACTATAAATTTTTAGCATCCATAATTATCCTTCCCAAAGGAGCCTAATAGGATACATGTTTAATCCTTCCACTTTAATGACCAGTTTGTGGTTACCATCTCCATAGATAAAGGAGATTTTTCCTCTTTCTCTCTTTTTAATTCTTCCTAAACATTTAAAATTTTCTTGAATTAAATCACCTATATTTTCTGAGGGGTTCCAAATTCGGCGGGGGTCTGAGCTCTGCCAAGATTTGCTCCTTGTTCTGTTCTACAAACTCTTCCTGTGGGATGCACAGCAGGTTTCAGCCCTCCTCCTCGGTACTCAGTACTCCATCTGGGCTCTGCTTTTTCTTTTGACAACTTCTTTCTGGGATGACCTGGTGAACAATGTTTCCAGTCACCCATCTTGCTAGGAGTGGGTAAATGTTTAATTATTTGGGGGCCTAACAAGTTATTGTGAATTTAAGCACGGGTTTGTGACCTGCTTAAAGATTTGGAAGCCTTAAGACTTTAGATTCTAAGAACAAGCATGCATAATCTTCATTTTTAGTCTCTACTGCCACATAGTGGTAAAATATAAAATTAATCTCAATCTGCAGTTTTCCACAACACAAATTACAAAAACGCCAACATTTTTAAGTGAAGTTTTCATGTTACAGGTCTTTTGATTATGTACTTAGACATGTATATAAGTATTTTATACAATATTATGAATTTTGTGATTTTTTTTCCCCTATAAGGTACCAACGGTATAACCCATTTATCCCAATTCTGTCTGTTTATTCTAGGACAGCCATTCTCAACCTGTGGGTCACGACCACTTTGTTCCATTTGTAACAATGCAATTAGGAAGGTTGAGAACCACTGTTCTAAAGAGTATAATTTTCCAATTTTTGTTTTGTTGTATTGTGTTCTATCTTTGGAATATTAAGTGCAGATAGTTGAGCTAACCAATCTCTTTCCTTTCTGGTTCATGGATATCATCTGATCTCAGAAGGCTTCCTCCATAAACGGTTTGGTTTATTGACAGTCCATGAGTTACAAACATCCAACTGATGTGCATCTCTCACTTATGAACAGAGGCTATTACACGTAATAGGAACCTGTTCCAACTTACATGCAACTTAAACTTAAGAACCAACCCAAACTCTTGTTTGTAACCTGGAGACTGCCTGTGTTTATTTAGCCCTTACTATCCCATATCTCTTCCTTCACCAGATTCTAATGTATTAATACATCATCCTTCTGTTTCTGTGTTCTTAAAAAGTGAGATGTTATTTCATCTATACAACTTTAATCTCCACAAAGGTGGTATCCTTTATGCTCATGTATAGCACTCCGTTAAAGACCTTCCCAGTCATCTATTCTGTTGTTGCTCACTGTTGCCTAGAGTTCCATGGTATGCACCTACCACACTCCTCATGTGTTACCACATCTACTGCACCTCAAACACCTCCCTACCATAAAAAATGTTGTGGTAAACATCTTTACATGTGCTCTCTCATGGAATTGTGTGAACATTTCCTACCACACATATTCAGAATTGGGAACACAGGGTCAACACATACATAATTAGACAAGATACTGCCATGTGCTCTAATTACATCACCACCATCAGTGCACAAAAATTCCCACCCATCCCACCACCCTACAAAAACTAGACTTCTCCAGCTTTCTGATGATGCCAATTTGGTTGTATAAAATGATATCTTGTTTTAATTTGAATTTCTCTAATTACCAGTGAGTTAAACAAAAAAGAATAAATCTGGAGGCATCACATTACCAGACTATACTACAAGGCTATCATAACCAAAACATCATCATACTGGTACAAAAATAAAGACATACACCAATGTAACAGAACAGAGAGCCCAGATATAAAACCATTCACCTACAGACAACTGATATTCAACAATATACATTGCGGAAAATTTGGATAGTCACATGCACAAGAGTAAAATAGGAGTCTCATCTCTCGCCACTCACAAAAATTAATTCAAAGTAGATAAAGAGAGACCTAAATGTAAGAAATGAAATCATAAAAATTACAGAAGAAAATATAAAAGAAACTTTTCTAGATTTTGGTGTAGGCAAACAATTTATGACTCAGACCTCAAAGGAAATTATAGCCAACAAAAATAAATGAGACTTGATGAAATTAAAAAGCTTCTGCATAGCAGAGAACAAACAGACAACCTACAGAATGGAAGAAAATATTCCCAAACTGCACATCCAGTAAAGGGATAATATCCAAAATCTACAAAGATCTCAAACAAATCTTTAAGAAAAATATAAGCACCCCCATTAAAATATAAGCAAAAGATATGAACAGAAGTTTTTCAAAATAAGATAGACAAATCACTGACAATCATATGAAAAAATGCTCCACATCACTAACCATAGGAAAATGCAGATTAAAAACACAGTGAGGTATCACCTTAACCCTGTTAGAGTGGCTTTTATTAAAAAATTTTTTAAAAATCTATGCTGGATGTAGAGAGAAAGGAATCTTCATACACTGTTGGTGGGAGTGCAAATTAGTGCAATCTTTATGGAAAACAGTATGGAGATTCCTCATAGAACAAAAGATAGACTGACCATTCAGTCTAACAATTCCACTACTGTGTATCTACCCAAAGAAAAAGAAGTTATTTTATTTAAAAAAACACCTAAATTTGAATGTTTATGAAAGCACAATTCACAAGTGCAGGAAGTGGAATCAACCCAAGTTCCCATCAATTCATGAGGGAATTAATAAAATGTGACATATGTATATTTTATACATATATAAAACATGGAGTACTGCTCAGCCATAAAAAAGGAATGAATTAATGCCTTTTGCAGCAATTTGGATGAACTGGATATCATTATTCTAAGTGAAGTATCTCAGAAATGGAAAAACAAACGCCACATTTACTCTCTAATAATTTGGAACTAATTGATGGGCACATGTGGGCACAGAAAGAAGTAAAAGTCATTGAAAATCAAGAAGGGAGGAAGCAGGAAGGAGAGGAGGAATAAAAACCTACCTAATGCATATTATATAATAAACACTATTCAGGTGATGGGCACACCAACAGCCCTGACTTAAGCTATTCATGTACCAAAAACATTTGTACCTCCTTAATATTTTCAAATAAATAAGAAAGAAAGTACAAGAAACAGGAAAAAAAAAAAAACAAAGAATAGTGCAATGTCTAGAAAAACAATAGATTTAGTTTTGAAAAGCTAAACAAAATTTGCGAAACTTTTAGAGTAACTAAAAAAGAAAGACGACAAAATCAGAAATGAAGGAGAAGAGGTTACAATGGATAACACAGAAATACAAAGGTTCATAATACACTACTACAAATCATTATACACCAAGAAATTGGATAACCTAGAAGAAATGGATAAATCCCTAGAAATACAACCTACAAAGACTGATATACAAAGAAATCATAAGTCCAAACATAGCAATATTGGCTTGGTGCCTGTGGCTCAAGCCGCTAAGGCGCCAGCCACATACACCTGAGCTGAAGGGTTCGAATCCAGCCCAGGCCTGACAAACAACAATGACGGCTGCAACCAAAAAATAGCTGGGCATTGTGGCAGGCGCCTGTAGTCCCAGCTACTTGGGAGGTGAAGGTAGGAGAATCGCTTGAGCCCAGGAGTTGGAGGTTGCTGTGAGCTGTGATGCCACAGCACTCTACCCAGGGTGACAGCTTGAAGCTCTGTCTCAAAAAAAAAAAAAATTAAATAAATAAATAAATAAATAAATAACATGGGAATATCAAGAAAAGATATTGAACCAGTATTAAAAGTTTCCCACCCAAAAAAAAAAAAAAATCATCTAGGACCAGATCGATGACTTCACAACTGAATTCTTTATCAAATATAAAAGAAGAACTAATACTAATTCTCTATCCCAAGATCACCTGGGACATGTAAAAAATGCAAATTTCTTAAACCTTTTCCCTGACCAAAGAATCAGAACCTCTAGGGGTAGGATCCAACCCTCTGTTCTCTAAAAAGTCATCCAGGTGATTCTGATGTCCATCCAAGTGGCAAGCACTGATGAAGGAGAATATTTCATGATCTTGGAGTAAGAGTAATAATTTATAGAAATAAGTACCAATACCCATAAAGAAAAATGTCAATAAACTACATTCCATTAAGGAAAAATCAAAATACAGTTTTATGAGGGTGAAAAGAAAATGAGACCGGTCCAAAAAAAAAAAAAAATCACAATACATACATCCAACAAAACTGGTATCCAGATAAACATAAAGAACTTTACATAAATAAAGCTCCCCTTCCCCCAAAATAGCTAATAGCTTAAACATATAAAAAAAAATCTAAATGACTAAATGATATATGCAAATATGTTAAGTATGACTCATCAACAGGGAAATACAAACTAAAACAACAATTAGATATGCTAAACCCCACCAGTATGGCTGAAATTATAGGAGTTAGTAATAACAAATATCGATGAGTATGTAGAAAAGATGGAAGATAAACTGGTATAACCACTGTGAAAAATTGTTTGGTGCAGTGGCTCACACCTGTAATCCTGCCATGATGGGAGGATTGCTTGAGCTCAGGAGTTTGAGATCAGCCTGAGCAAGAGTGAAACCCCATCTCTACTAAAAATAATTGTGGTATATGTATACCATGTAATACTATGCAGCCATAAAAAAAGATGGTGATTTTACATCTTTTATGTTTACCTGGATGGAGCTGGAACATAGTCTTCTTAGTAAAGTAGCTCAAGAATGGAAAAAAAAAAAAGAAATCAATACATAATTATCTACACATTCATACGGATGGTAAAACATAACTATAGTCCAGAAAGAAGGAGGGAATAGGAAGGGAGGGAATGGGGAAGGCTGGGAGGAGAGAGGGTATTTGGTGGGACCTCACCTAACATGCATAATGCAATGGTACATTTCAAAACTATTAAGAAAAGAGTATAATTGTCTTACCATAACAAATAAGTAAGCAAGGTGATGGTTATGTTAATCAGTTTGATGTAAGCATTCCACACTGTATATCAAATCAGTACATTGTACCCCATAAATGCATTAATGTACACAGTTATGATTTAATTAAGAAAAAAATCATCACATTGTACCCCAAAAAATAAAAATAGAAAAACCAGCCAGGAGTTGTGGTGGATGCCAGTAGTCCCAGCAACTCAGGAGACTGAAGGAAGAAGGTAGCTGGAGCCCAGGAGTTTGAGGTCACAGTGAGCTAGGTTGACACCACTGCACTCCAGCCCAGGAGACGGAGCAAAAAAGGAAGAAAAAAGAAAAACCGTCAGTGTGTGTTAAATCTAAGATATAGGTGTAACCTATGACCCAGCAATTTTATTTACATATATATTCCAGCCAAAAAAAGGGTGTTCTTGCTCACGAAAAGAACTGTACAAAGATGTTCAAAGTGGCATTATCAAAAATAGTTAAAATCTAGAAGCAATTCAAATGACTATCCGGAGTAGAATGGATAAATTTTGGTGTATTCACACAATGGAATACTGCAGAACAATGGAAAGGAGTGGACTGCTGCCACATACAATAACATAGATAAACCTCACAGAAATACTGTGAATGAAATAAACCTGGCACAAAATAGTACTTACCATATGACTGCAGAATTATGAAGTTCAAATATAGACTCAAACCTAGACTGAAATGATAGAGATCAGAACATTAGTTGACTTTTAAAGAATGTTGGATAGGAAAAGGAGCCATGAGGGAGAGCTCTGGGTTCTGAAAATATTCCTCATCAGGGTAGTAGTTTGTGCTTGGGTTCCTTCCAGAAAGTAGACCATAAAATAGGAAAGGAGAGAAAGCCAACGTAATGACAGTGACAGGGGAGCTTTCTGAGTATGACTTTATCTGGGCACATGATACCAAGTACCAGAGGTAAGATACTGGAAGGGTAAAACAGGAAAGGAGAGAAAGTCAGCACAGTGATGTTCTCAGGCTGGTCACTAGCTGCAGAAAACTGGGATCTGACCTCTCTGGGACCCTCTGGTGGGCCAGGCAAATCCCTCAGAATTGACCACCCGAGGTATATGACAGGAGCACATACCCAGGACCCCCACCTCCCAGTAGCCAGGGACTGCCCCGTGAGGTGTTAATTCCCACACTTGTGCAGTTTTGAGGATTCACAAATGCTAAGAAGTTCTGCGCAGGGGTTCCAACCACATCTTGAAAAAAAAAAAGTCTCAGAGCAAATAAGCAAGGCTTGTGCAGTGAGCTGAAGTGAGACTGTGTAACCATGTACCTGGCAAGGGCTGGAGAGGAAAAAAGTAAACCGAGGTGTGAGGCAGGGAACAAGAGCCACCTGCCACTCTCATGTTTTATGGGCAAACACACACAGACATACACACGCGCGCGCGCACTGACACGCTCACTCACACGCATACACTAAAATTTCAACACTCCACAGCTTCAAAAACGTTTACGTCTCAGCGCCATCTAGTGGCAAAATGTAAACATTTAACAGCATCATTTTAAAGCTTGTCAGGGGTGCTTCTAGAGAAAATCCCCTGAAATTCTACGTAGCTCGGCTTTTCACTCCATTCTTCAGTGAAAATCCGGCGCCTCATAGAGAGCAGCCGCCTGCACTAACGGCTGTGCACCTGCTGCGACCCGTATGTAAACCAACAACTGTAAGAAGAGCAGGCAAACTCCATTTGATTGATACTTGTAAGTAAACTACATTGATGTGGGGAGCTTTGTAGGTAAGACTGATGCAAACCGAAGATTTCGCCTGCCCCTGGGCTACTTTCCCTCATGTTTTCTCGCACAGTTACAACCATTCTTAAACGATATCTCCTTATTCCATTTGTTATCTAAATAATCCTAATTTCTCTAGCCTCCTGGAGTCGCTCTTTACTTAAATCTCCAAATTAATTACACCAAATTAATTCCATAAAGTTAATTATGTTATTTTAAAACCGCATTGAAATAATTTATATTTTCCCAACTTTATTTATGCTTTATTAAAACTATATTCATTGGGATCAAATTCTATATGAAAAAAATTATGGTAAAAAAACTAACCAGTGAATCAAAATTGAATTTTACCTATATGAAGTTTTTGCATGTGTGAGTTTTCTTTTGCAGTCATTATTTCTATGAAATGCAATTTTTCCAGATTGAATTGTACAGTTCTAAGTTTCTATATGCCATTTTATTCAAACATTGTATCTCGTGTTGGTTTTTGCCGCTGTTCATATTTATTTAAAATTGTAGATAAAGCAAAAGCAGTTTGTTAGCTCATTGATGCATTTCTTTTTTTTATTGTTAAATCATAGCTGTGTACATTAGTGCAATCACGTGTACCCATTCTAAGATGCACCATACATGTGACCCCACCCATTACCCTCCCTCCACCAAAACCTCAACCCCCCCTTACCCTTCCTTAGTCCTTTCCCCATAGTCTTGTGCTATAGTTGGGTTATAGCCTTCATGTGAAAGCTATAATCTAGCTTCATAGTAGGGCTGAGTACACTGGATACTTTTTCTTCCATTCCTGAGATACTTTGCTAACAAGAATATGTTCCAGCTCCATCCATGTAAACATGAAAGAGGTAAAGTCTCCATCTTTCTTTAAGGCTGCATAGTATTCCATGGTATACATGTACCACAGTTTGCTAGTCCATTCGTGGGTCAATGGGCACTTGGGCTTCTTCCACGACTTAGTGATTATAAATTGGGCTGCAATAAACATTCTGGTACAGATGTCTTTGTTATATTGTGACTTTTGGTCTTCTGGGTATAAACCTAGTAAAGGAATTACAGGATCGAATGGCAAGTCTATTTTTAGATCTCTAAGTATTCTCCAAACATCCTTCCAGAAGGAACGTAATCTTTATCTTAAGTCATTTTCTATTGAGTTTTTGGCCACTTGAAAACAAAGTATCTTAACTAAAAAAATTAATAAAGTATGCATATGGATGTTCTATGAACACAATTCTAAGAGAATAGCTTTGCCTAATTCAGTGAAGTCCTAATTCTGTGAGAACTGAACTAAATTGTTATAGCCCAGAGATATCTCAGAAGCGCAGAGTATATAGAACCAGACCAGGAGATAATAAGATAGACTAGACTTAGAAATTTTGTCTGGAAATAGATTTCTCTGAAGCCAGAGAATCCAGAAACTGAAATACTATCCCTGACTACACAGGTCTGATGTGTCTGGGCCCAGAGGCAGAATTTTAAAGAAAGCCCTGAGTTTGATCAAGTTTACAAAAGAAGGTAAGCATAGAAATCAAAGTTAATTCTAAGAGTAAAAGCCATATGAGTTCAAGAGTTGTAGATATAAACAGAAATGCAAAAGAAATATCAAGAAAAAATACGAAGTAGTTGAAAGGAGATTATAGGCCAAGGAATAATTGAAATATAGCCAAGGACAGGGCTACACGACAATGTAGACATGAATACATTGGTTGGAATTCTTGAATAAGTTCTTTCTTTGTGATACTTTGTGCTGTACACTTGGATTCTGCTAAAAATTTGGTTACATGACATGGTAATTTGAAATGTTTTTATTTTATTTACATAGTATATCTATGAACTAGTGACTATCGAGGACAAATACAGTATATATTTTGGGAATGACCAGAAAGCCCACAATTCTAGCTATGTGGAAAAATCCTTAGTACAAATTTCAATGTTGGAGCAAAATTAGCCTAGAACAAATCATCCCTTGAATTCATAGTAGAATTCAGCAGCTTGTCCATTCAGTTGAATGGGTTTTCTTTAAAAATAATGTGTTTCTCAGGAGTGCTGTGGTCAACGAGGCAGTAATAGACTCAGAGTAGAAAGGAGCAAGAATGGAGCTCTTATTGCCTCTGGCAAAATTCTATCTGCATTCATCTCTCCTCAGCCTTTGTAAGCACTGACTTCTGATTTCTGTAGAGAACAATTGACCAGAGGCCATCTACCACTGGCATCCCTGATATCACTCAATTTGCTCTGCCCTGGTCACGTATGATGGGCACATACCTTCCAGTCATAACACTTCATAAAAGAAACTGGAAAATATATGTCAGTTCCTTAGGTGGCATATCACCTTTTAAGTGTCTGCTCAGATATTTCACATCTTACCTGCCTCTGGAATCCTTAACTATGTGTTGTGCCCTAGCTGTGCCAAAGTATGGGCTTCTCTGGCCCATCCTCATTTGGGCGCAACAGGACAATGCCTTGCCTCAGACTATACCATTTACCTCTCCCCTCTTGCCCTGGGATATCCCTGTTGACTTTGGGCACGAGATGTGTGTGGATCCAGAAGGCTAGTTAATGTCTGAAGGGTGAACGTTTTATCAATAGGGAGATAAAAAAAAAACAGTGTGTAAATTCATTTCTGTCTCATTCGTTGTGTAAATTTTCCTGAGATGTGGTTCATTTGATCTTTTAGGATGGTCCTAAGAGATCAAGCATTCTTCTGTTGTTTGATACCACGTGGTAACCAGCTCAGTAATGCACCTTCACACTAGCTCTCCGTCATTTCCTGCCTCATTCTTATTTCTCCTCATTCCCATTTTACTGGGATTGCATTCTTTATTAAAGTCCTAGTTTATAAGCTTTTCCTAAGACACTACTTACTGGGGACCTCAAGAAAAGACAATTGCTATCAGACTGAAAACTAGAGTTTTTCAACCTTTTTTTATCTCATGGCACACTTGAATCTATAGTTAAACTTATGCAGCACACTTAAATTATGCTGATTAAAAAAAGAGTAAAGAAAAAGAATACACTTACTGTACTTTGAACTTCTTTTCAAAAATAATTTAATTAATGGTCTTGAAACATTTTCATGGCATGAAAAATTTTTAGTGCCTCTCATGGCACACCAGTGGGTCATGCTACACAGTTGAAAATCATTGATGTAGACTCTCAAGATGGTCATGGCAACCCAGTAGGCACAGGGTTGAAAATCATCGATGTAGACTCTCAAGATGATATTCCTCACCAGTTTGATGACAGTAGAGTGAGTATGTGGGGGATGATAACACTTAGCTGGTTTCACAATTTCTAGTGGTAATGAATTTCTGGTTGGTGGTTAATTAGGATGCAATAAAGGTGGAAGGTGAAACTTTGGGCTATATGGTGACTCTGTGCTTGAAACTTTTGGGCAACAGTAATTACATGGATTGAAGTACAGGCAAGCCTCTGTTAGCACTATTGGAAACTTTGAGATGAGCTAACTCCCAACTTCAGACATGCTGTGAAATCCAGAGGGTCTTTATAGCAGAATTTAAAGAAAGTCTTATCTCTTTGGTATTCCAAGACCTACTGTGCTGAAAATCAGGAATAGAATTTCATAAGCAGAAACCACATCCTTGAAACTTAAACTGCTTCACTTTCCTCCAAACAAGATGCTAAAACATAATAGAAGAGCTGCAAAAGAGATTGGACATGCAACACTTATCAGGTCTTACATATCAAAAGTTGAGGCCCTGGCAGGGAAAGAGTATGGCCATGAGACATGGAGCTAGGATAGTTGGGTAGACAAAGCACAGAAGCCTAAAAAAAAAAGCCTAGAGAATATACAACAATTTCTTGTAAAGCCTGTGCCTGAAAGATAATTTTATTCTCCTCAAGATCTGCCTCACAATCACTCATTGCCTCTAGGCTAATAGTCCCTTATTGCTCTCAGGTCCATGACTCAAGCATAGCCTGAGCAGTAAATACAATTCCTATTCCAGGAGGAGATAATTTGCATACCTCAGAAACTGCAGAAGCTAGATTATAGTTTCCACTAAGAACCAGAAAAATTATATGAGAGTAGATTTTAAGGGCGTTGGACTAGGAAGGGTAGAATGTAAGAGAGGGTACAAGTCATTGACATGATGCACTCATAGGATTCAAGGTTGCCATCTAGGGCAAGACACTAGGATCAGGTCCTAATAGTCTGCTGGATGTTGCTTTGAAGTTTGTTTGTTATGACAGCCTGTAGTCAGTGAGGTGAGGATTCTAGAACTTCTGCAGCATAGGATTAAGGAAGGGTCAAAAGTCTAAGGGAGGTGAAAATGTAGGTAGATTTACTATCAAAGCCCTATGAACCTTCAACATAACTATGTTCTCAGAGAGAGCTCAGGAAACTCTCCTTTCACAAAGATTAACAGGGAACAAACTAGTGAGAGAACAGTGGCATCTTTGGAAAGCTCAGAAAAGCAGTCCTTGGTAGATCAAAGGCAGTGATAAGTAAGTGATGGTGCCATTAAATTTGCTCCCAGTGAGTATAAGTTAGATGGAATTTCAGAATGTCAGAAGCAGGAAAGCAGTAATGAACTGTCATAGACATGGATGACAAAATTCCTATGTCAGGCAGGAAGGATGGAGTGGTAATCATGGAACTCTGACCCACAGGGGTGATTGTTAAGAAATCCTAGCATTGCCAGAGAGGTAAAATAGATGAACAGTAATCCAAGACATCACTCAAATTGTATAACACAAACAAAATTGCTAGCCGGTGAGCAGAAAGATGATGTCAGCTGTCACAATCGAAAGATTAGGTCCTCCCCTAGATACAAGGGGTTTATAGATCCAGAGGATGCTGGTCGTGACTGAAGTGGAGACCCAGTCCACTTAAGGAAGGACTTAGCAGTGCCACCACAACACTTGTGGTAATTATTCCCCAATCCTTCTCTCTCTCTCTCTCTCTCTCTTTTTTTTTTTTTTAGAGACAGAGTATCACTTTGTTGCCCTTGGTAGAGTGCCATGGCATCACAGCTCACAGCAACCTCCAACTCCTGGGCTTAAGCGAGTCTCTTGCCTCAGCCTCCCGAGTAGCTGGGACTACAGGCACCTGCCACAACGCCCAGCTGTTTTTGTTGTTGTTGTTGCAGTTTGGCCGGGGCTGGGTTGGAACCCACCATCCTCCATATATGGGGCCAAAGCCCTACTCACTGAGCCACAGGTGCTTCTCCCCCCCCCCCCCCCCAAAATCCTTCTCTAGAGGTATCTGGGATTATGTGGCAAAGCAGCTATTTTGGAAGAATACCTAGGGGATTTTTGTTTGTTTGTTTGTTTTTTTAAGAAATGTTAGATAAAGAATTCTAAGCTGATACTGATACCAGAAGACCTAGAATGACTCTGGTTAGTGAGTGCTATGGAGAAAAGAGTAAAGTTTCAGACCACACCCATCTCACAGTGTATCCACTGGTTTCATACCAATCCTATGGTTATTTCCCCAGTCTCAGAATAAATAAGTGGGGATGGATATATTCGACATGTGACAGAGCCCTCACTTTGGTAACCAGATCCATGAAGAAGGGACACCTATGGTAAGAAAGTGTAAGTAAGAATCCTTCCCTGAAGCTGAACGTACCCCATCTCCAGATAGGTAAGAGTATTATCTTCAGTTGATGAATAAGGAAACCTGGTCTCAGAGAAATAAATTTACATGACTAAAGCTTCTCAGTTGGTAAGTGACAGAATCAAGAATTATACAAAATTCATTCTAACTTTAGAGTCTATTTCATCCAGCTTTTAACTACTGCCTACTTTGCTTATGCTTTTATGTTCCATACTACAGTAAAAGTAGTAAGATAATCTAGCTCAATCTCAAAATTCTTTAGAATATTTGGTTGCTCTTCTTAATCAATCCTATGTATATATTTTTCTTTCTACGAAAATCAACTTAAAACTGCATTTATAGGCTTTGGCATACAAATCCCTGAGCCAATTATTTTCAATAAGTAAGTTTTATGGCTGGGAATGATGAGTCTTCACAATTGAGCCATACTCTCAGGAGATATTTTCTAGAATTTTAATTAATGAGGGCCAAGGAATCATCATTAGAAAAGTATTAATTTTGTAGGTGACTGCTACCAGCATCAAAATGTAGTAATCTTGTCTACTAAAAGAGCTTCATAATTGGTTATTTGGAAAGGATAAAGTTATATGCTTATTGCACACTGTACATTAAGATGAATTTCAGAGCTAAAATGTTAAGTGAAAGTAGAAACATAAAAAGCAAAAGGAAATTAATACCAGATTCAAGGGCAGAAAGCCCTTTCAAAATAAAGAAAAAAACAATAAAAGAAAATATTGGTAGATCTAGTGATATTAAAAAAATCAAAGTTCTTTTATGGTACAAACCATCACGAAGAATATTACAAGGCAAGCTGGAAATTCCAAAAAAAATACAACCAACTTTTTTTTTTTTTTTTTTTTTTTTTTTTGTAGAGACAGAGTCTTACTTTATCACCCTTGGTAGAGTGCTGTGCCATCATGGCTCACAGCAACCCCCAACACCTGGGCTTAGGAGATTCTCTTGCCTCAGCCTCCAGAGTACCTGGGACTGCAGGTGCCCGCCACGATGTCCAGCTATTTTTTGGTTGCACTTTGGCTGGGGCTGGGTTCGAACCCGCCACCCTCAGTTTATGGGTAAGCCACTGAGCCACTACCCACTGAGCCACAGGTGCCACCCACAACCAACTCTTAATATCCTCAATAGAGAGAAAATTTTTATAAATGAATTCAGCACCTATTGTTAACTAGGGTAGATGATTGGGTTACAGAAATCAACAAAGTAGCCACACTTGGGGAACTTGCAGTCTCATGGAGGAGATGGACAATTAGAAAAAATAAGTAAAACCATAGACTATGGCACATGGCAACAAGTGCTAGAGAGAAGAATGAAGTGAAACCATAGACTATGGCACATGGCAACAAGTGCTAGAGAGAAGAATGAAGTGAGATGTGTATATGGGCTTCCAAGAGGAAAGGGATTACAGTTTAGCTCATAGGAGGTTTCTCTGGGAAAGTGACACATGAATGAAGAATGCCAGGAAGGTGGGAGCATGCCTGGTATGTTCAAGAGGAAGGAAGGAGGGTGGCTGGTGTGGCCAGAGTGAAGAGAGGAAGAAAGAGAGTTGGTAGTGGGAGACAAAGTCAGAGTGTTAACAGGGTAGAAACCAGCTCGTCTAGGGTCTTTGGCTTTTACTATGTGAAAGGCAAGAAGCCATGAGAGGGTTTTAAGCAGCAGAAGAATATGATTTAAATTATGTCCCATCAAGAGCATTCTAGTTGTTGTTTATAAAGAGGAACTACATTAGAAGGCTATTGCAAGATGTAGCAGATGTGGGGTATTTTTTCGTTTTGTTGGTTTTGTTTTGCAAAAGTGGGTGGGAGGATGGTAGATGATGTGAGTCAACAGCTTGCTTCTGGGCATGTTGAAGTCTAGATGCCCAATACACATCTGAGTAGAGCTGTCAACAGCCAGCTGGACATCCAAGTCTGTGCTTCCAGGGAGCGGTCTTAGCTGGAGCACTATCTCTGTGAGGCGTGGGCATAAAGACAGTATTCACAGGAAGAGACTGAATGGGATCAAGTAAAGAAGTGTGCATGGACAGAAAGGGTGGGACATCTGAGAACAAAACCTGGAGTCTACTGCAA
Source organism: Loris lydekkerianus (assembly GCA_963574355.1). Taxonomy (NCBI): domain Eukaryota; kingdom Metazoa; phylum Chordata; class Mammalia; order Primates; family Lorisidae; genus Loris; species Loris lydekkerianus. Next base: position 14,414 of record CAUYPK010034526.1, read on the forward strand.
TGTTCGTAGATTTGGTCATGAGGAAGCATCAGCAAAAGAGACTAAGGAGTAGAGGCCCCTAAGCTTGGAGAATACCCAGGTTTAGGCTTCAGAAATGAAGTGAAAAGCAAGCCAACTGTGTCCAGCATCATTGGTAGGAAAGCCAGTTGAGAACTGATGATTTTATTTGGCCTGTTGTTCCTTAATCTGTAATCTCAGTGCCTCAAAACTTACCCAAACTCATTTTATGCACCCTAACCTGCCGCCTGCATTTCCACTTCTTGCCTCTCTTTACAGAAATCATACAAGCTTTCACCACCTGTTTCCTGGATCAAAGTAACAAGGCCCAAATGCCAGTAATTTAATGCAGAAAAAAGGAACAGGAATTAGAAGCAAATCAAAGACTGAATTTTGATAACTATATATCTTAAAAAATATTTTTGTGTTTGCTGGCTAAAAATAAATCCATTCAAATGTACCAGCTATCAGAGAAATACAGTTAAAAATAAACCGGCCACCATTTTTTTTTTGCAAATCAAATTGGCATTTTAAAAAGCAGATCCCGTATGGGCAAGACTCAGCAGACATTCCCATATACCACTGGTGGAAGTGTTAATTGGTAAAACTTTTCTAGAGGGCAAGTTGGCAATACATGAGAATAATTTTTTTTACAAGTTCCTTCTTCACACCTTTTGGTCCAGTAATTCTGCTTTTAGCAATTTATCATATGGAAATAATCAGAATGCACACCAAAATTTCTATGAAAGGATATTCACTCCAGTATTGTTTCTTATAGAATTTAGAATGCATAATCCTATAAGATTCTATATCCTTATAGAATATCATTTCTTATAGAATCTATAGGATTAAAATAGCAATTAAAAAATTAAGTATTTAACACTGGAACTTGAGTCAATACATTATGAGATATTCACAAAAAAATACTCTTCAGCAAAAGACTATTTTAAAGTTATAAACATATGACAACAAAATATTGTCAAAGTAAAAAAACCCCTACATGATATGATTCTAGCTTTATTTTAAAAAGAATAGAAAAATTGAAAGTACATCAACTAAAATTTTAATAGTAATTATTTCTATACATGCTTGGGCTGACTGGAGTTTTTATTCATTCAAAAATATTTATTAAGAACCTACCACATGGCAGGCTGAGTGCTTGAGATACATCCATGAAATACTGACAGAATTCCTAGCCTTGTAATGCTCACATTCTATCAAGAGGGATACATACAATTGATAATGATAAAGAAAGATATTATATCTCTTTTAGGAGGTGGTAAGTGCTAGAGGAAAAACACAGAATAGAAAAACGGGTTGGGAGTGGTGTGGGTGCAATTTAAAATAAGATAGTCAAGGTGTGTCTCATTGAGAAGGTAGCTTTTGACAAAGGCTTTGTGGAGCTGAAGGAATTAAGTATGTGAATATTGAGGAGAAAACATTCAAAATAAGAAGGTAAGCAAATGTGAAAGAATAGGTCAAGCATGTCAGATGTGTCTGGGGATCAGTAAGAAGGCCTGTGTGGCTGAAGCTGGATGGACATAGTAGGAAGAAATGAGTTAAGGGGTACTTAAGAGCCAATCTGGGTAGAAGCCACAGTAAGGCGTTAGCTCTGTTGAGAACAGACAGCTTAGGAAGCGATTGCAATAATCCAGATGAGAGATGGTGGTCCTGGGATAAGGGAGACACAGCGATACAGTAAGAATTGGTCAGATTCTAGATATATTTTGAAAGTAGAAATTTCCCAAGTCTGGATTTAGGGGATAAAGGAGAGGCCTTCACGGGTTTTGGCCTGTATGATTGCAGGCTAACGTTGTCATCAACTGAGACAAAAAGAGTGTGAGGAGAGCAGGTTTTGGGTGGGAGCAGGGAGCTCAGAGGTTGAATTCTGGATGTCATCAGTCTCTATAAAGGGAGATGTTCAGAAGGCAATTAGTTGTGAAAATATGGAGTTTGGAGGACATGTCCGGGCTGGAGAGATACACTTGGGGGGACTCGTCCTGTAGATGCCATCTGCAGCTAGGAGAGTGGGAGAGTCCACCACAGGAGTAACTGTGCCTGGAGAAGAGGTCAAAGAGCGCGTCCTCAGACAACACCAGGAGCTATGGAAACAAGTAACAATGACAGGACAGCTGGTTGATAAAGTGACTAGCAAGGCAGGAGAGAAATCAAAAGACTGTGGGGTGAAAGGGTCTTCCACTGCTGCTGGTAAGTAAGTTGACAAGTGAGCAATGATGACTGAAATTTGCAATGTGGCAGTTAGGGGTACTAGTGACTTTCACTAAAGTGGTTTTGGAGAAGGCTGGGTTTCTTTTTTCTGTTTCTGTTTTTCCTTTATAGATGGGATAAGCAGCAGCATGTCTGTATGGTAACAGAGAGCCTAGGCAGTCTACTGTGGCTGTTAATGTCCTTAAGGGAGGAAGAAGGCAGCAGAGGGACAGTGGGAGGTCACATGAAGAATGCCTGGACAACGAGACTCTAGTTTGTGGCTCACTCAATTTTCTAAAATGCCTAACATATTTTATGGATTTCACATGAAAGCTATAACCCATTTATAACCTAAGAATAGGGGAAAAGGGGAGAGGGAGGAGAAGGAGGGGGGAGGATGGTCCGAGAGAGGGTTATTGGTGGGATTACACCTGCGGTGCATCTTACAAGAGTACATGTGAAACTTAGTAAATGTAGAACATAAATGTCTTAACACAATAACTAAGAAAATGCCAGGAAGGCTGTGTTAACCAGTGTGATGAAAATGTGTCAAACGGTCTATAAAACCAGTGTATGGTG
>CAUYPK010034528.1:0-13944 GCA_963574355.1 Loris lydekkerianus
GGTTTTTCCTTTTTTTTATTTTTTTCTTTATTTATTTTTTTTTTTTTTTTTTTTGCTTTTGTTTTGTCTTGTCTTGTCTTGTCTTGTCTTGTCTTGTCTTGTCTTGTCTTGTTTTAAAGAAACAGGATCTCACTTCATCATCCAGGCTGGAACTCCTGGGCTCCAGCTGTCCTCCTGCCTCTGCCTTCCAAAGTGCTGGGATTACAGCTGTGAGCAACACACCTGGCCTGACAATGGCGTTTTGCTCTAGCAGCCCTCAGAAACTAATACACCTTTGCTTTAAAGATGTTCTTCTCTGGATATAGATTCTTTCGGTTGACAGGAAGTTTATTCCTTTTTTTCTTTTAATACTTTGAGGACTTTGTTCTATTTCATTTTGGTTTACAGTTTCTGTTGAAGTCTGCTGTGTTGATACAGCTTTGGTTTGGGTTTGTTTGTTTGTTTGTTTGTTTGTTTGGGGGGCTTTTTGGCCTGCCATGCATTTTTCTCTGGCTGCTTTCAAGATATTCTCCATTTCTTTGGTTTTCAACTATTGATGATAATGTACCTAGTTGTGTTTGTCTTTATATTTATCCTGTGTTTGGGATTCTCTGAGCCCCTTAGATTTACATTTCATTGTCTTTCATTAATTTTGGAAAATTCTTGGTGACTATCTCTTCAAATATGCCTTCTGCTCCTTGCACTCCTCTTCTTCTGTAAGTACAGTCACGTATCTGTTAGACTGTTCAGTATTCTACATCTCTGCCATGTCCTGTTTTGTTGTGTTTTATAGGCAGTCCCTAGGTTATGGACAAGACAGGTTCTGTAGTTTTGTTCTTAAGTTGAATTTGTATGTAAGTTGGGAAAGATACGTTTACCTATTACCCATGATAACCTTCGTTTGTAAGTGGAAGTCCATTATCTATCAGATGTTTATAACTCAGGAACTTCCTATATTTTGTTTTCTACTTTGCATCTCATTATGTTTGGAGATGCCTTTTCTTATTGTGCATTAATTTCTATTGATCTATCTTCAAGGTTACTTTCTTTTTTCATGTGTTTCATAATTTTTTATTAAAAGTTAAATATTCTAAGTATAAAAGTAGTAGAAACTGAGGTAAATAACATTTATGTGTAGAAATAGGCATCCCTCATCTTCTGAGAAGCCATTGGCATTATGGACTAAGCTGGTTTGAGTTTGTTTTTGCTATAGTTACCTCATGGCGCCACAGGCTTTAAATTTTCTGGTGGTTGAATGCTGCTGTTATATGCCTAAGGTAAATTCTAGAGTGCTGGTTTTTCTCAGTTTTCTTGCTTTGCTCTCAGCTTTCAGCAGATCCTATATGCCTACACTGTAGAGAGCTCATCTTCAAGTAGTTGCCGTTTCTTGTTACTCAGTACAAGATTGATGGTGGAGGAAGCAATGGATTCCTCATTCTCCTGTCCCACCCCTCATGACACGCAGCATCTCCTCACTGCTCAGGGCAGGACCTGAACCACATGCGGGTGTCCTGCCCTTTCCCTCTAGCAGTGGACTTCTGCCGTTAATCAGTTCATAATTTCAAGGCCTAGTGTGGACTTTCATCTCTTTCCTGGTGACAGTTTGCTTTTGCCTAGTGTCAGCAGAAGAGTTAGGGTGATTTTCTGTTCCTCCTCTGGTAGCAGCCAGTCTTTGCGTAGGCACAGAGGCCATGAGGGTCACCTCCACTGCGCCCAGCAGCACATGGCTTTTCCTGCCAAACAGGGCCAGGCTACAGGCTCTAAAGGGATTCTTGCTCTTCTGAGGCACATGGTTTTGCTTCCTATCAGAGAAGAGTCCAGGGTCAGGTGGGCCTGTTTCCCCACGGGAGCCACCTGTGCTCAGGCCCAGAGCATGGGCAGAGTTCTCTAGTTCTCCTGCTGTGCCCTCTCGGTGGCAGGCCCCACACACCTGTGCAAAGTGCCTCTCAGATGTTCTGCTCTGTGCCCAGCCTCTCCAACAAGACGCTCAACGGAGGCCACGGGAGGAGTTGCAGAGTGGGTACGGACTCCTCATATCTGGGGCTCCAAGGGATTCTGGTCTGTCACGCTGCCCCACATCCAAGTTTAAGAATTTCTTTAAACCGTAATTGCTTTCTTCATACTTACTTCAGGAGCTGCCACCTCTTCCTCCTGTGCTGTGCCAGAGATGTGTCTCTCCTCAGATGGGCTTGTCATCCTTGAATTCCGTTCACCTAGTTACCTTGGGACCTCCACTTCTGATAGGCTTTAACAATATATGGTTTTGTAATTTGTATAGCCTTTTCTTGTTGTTATGTAGGAGCAATATTCTCTTAGGGCTTTCTACATGCTAAGCATCAGTAGAATTCCTCAAACTTGGACTATTGTCAGTTTGCAAGGTAAAAGGAGAAAACGCACAAAGGGCATTATTTTAAGGCTTCTGGTATTTCCTGGTCCTTATACAAAATTTACACATCTTTACACAAAGCTCTTTTTCCAAGACCCTCAAGTTTTGCTTACTAGGACAGCTATAGTCTGTTAAGCTTATGCCCCAATATTTTTACTGTGTGTTTCTGTACAGAATACATCTAAAAGAGAGATGATGAAAACAGTTCACTGCGTGTGCCTTTTGGAGTGCTGATAGGTAATTGGTTCTTCAATTTGTGCTTACCTGGTTAGGGGATATGGACTATTTGAAGAGCCAGATGAAGAACAAGGTAACTTCCTGAACTTTTAAAGAATGAGAGCAAGATCAGAAGGGAAACAGATGTTCCTTTGCTATTCCAGTTTGGAATCTCTTTTGACCAAGTAGAAATAAAACTCAAGGAGCATATTCAAAGGAGTGGTCTCCACATCTTAAAACACACATGTACCCTCATACATGCTCACACACACGCACACAGTGGTGTATTAGAAGAAGCAATGGCACTCAAGTCACATCTGGGTTCCAAGAAGCAATGGCACTCAAGACACATCTGGGTTGAAAGCTCTGTCACTTTCTGGCTTTAGGACATAGAGCAATTCTTAAGCTTTCTGAGCCCCACTTCTTCCATCACTAAAATGGGGGTAGGAAAGGAACACCTCCCTTCAGGACTGCTATCAGCTTGCTGAGATGATAGGCAGTATTCCCCACATCGTTACGGAGAAACTGTGTGTGGTGGTGAATGTAAAGAGAAGGAATGTCAGCCCACATACGCAATCATGAATCACTTTATCAAAGATTCTCCCTCTAAGGTAGTTAAGCTTTCTCAATTCTGTAAGCTTTCTTTTTTTACTTTTTTAAGAAAGTTGTACATTTGGCAGGTATACAATCCATAGTATTATATCATTAAAAATTCAGATAGATTGGAAAAACGAATAAATCTTATCTTTAAAAAAATTTCATGATGAGAACATAAAATTCTTGGTCAGAGTTACAAACTAAAAAATTAAAAATCACTGCTGTGAGTAGATTTAAGACAGAGCCTGGGAAGGAATTAGGAAATAAAGTCTTATCATTGTGTCAGAATTCCACAATGGGCTGCTTGAAAAATACAATGATCGATGTCATTTTATTACTGATGCTATAAAATTGACTGAGCTGGCATTGATTTACTCCAAGTAGAATGTTCCTTTTCAAAAATTAGAAGATAATTTAGGCCTTATAGTACTATTAATTTTTTTCTACCTGTCAAACTTCCTGTAGTGGTGTAATGATAATTATAGGACAGCCAGATGGCAGAACGTGATGAAGTTCTTTCTGGGCTCTGCCTTGAATCTATTCATAACAGTGACTTTTATTTTTGAGTTTTGTAAGTATACCCCCAAATATTATACTCTTTGGAGTTTTCTTTGAGTGTGATATATTCCTTTGGATTGAATTGAATTACAGAGATGGGTAAATGGATGACAGGCAGACATACGTATGTTAGTGCCATGTGCTACGGGGGAGCCCCAGTGTACTGTGGGAGTCATGGGCGTGGATTTTAGAGTAGACTTGGATTTGCATTGTTCCTCTCCACTTCCTGTCTATTTGATATTAGTTTTCTTAGCATCTCTGTACCTGTTCCTTCACCTTGCAATGGACATGTTCTTATGAGAATTACAGTGCCTATAGATGATGGGTGTTCATCATTATTTTTAGTAAATAATTTCCGAAGAAACAGCCTGATGAGCCCACCTTAACCTTGGAATCGTTCCTCTTCTAGAATCTTGAAGGTGGAAAATTCTGAGCCAATTACTAGTTATATCTAGGCTTTCTTAACTTTAAGCTGATTATCATTCTGTGTCCATGAGAACAATCTTAATATATATATACACATCCTGTGTGTGTGTATTTTATAAGTCACAAAAATTATTTGCAGAGGATTCCAGAAGAAGTTTTCCTCTGTGAAAAGTTTTACTTGCCGTTTTTTCCATGATATACACATATATATCACTCCAGTTTTTGCCCCCAGATGACTCTTTAACAAAAGGAATCAACCAAGTGATTAGAGGATTGGGACTTCTGGTCTCACACCCTAACCTCTGGTGAGGGAAAGGGACTGAAGGTTGAGTTGCTCACCCATGGTCAATAATGTCATCAATCATGCCCACTTACTGAAGCCTTCATAAAAACCCAGAAGGACAGTGCCTGGATGGGGTTCCCGAGAGCTGAATGCAGCTGGGTGCCTGGGTAGGGTAGCATGCTTGGAGTGGCTATGGAGCTCTACCTCCCTTCCTATGTACCTTGCCCTGTGTATCTCATCTCCCAGCTGTTCATTCGTATCCTTTAAAGCAGGGTGTCCAACTTTTTGACTCTTCTAGGTCACACTGGAAGAATAGTCTTGAGCCACACATTAAATACCGAAACACTTATGAAAACTGATGAGCAAAAACAGGTCCACACATAGTTTTTTGTGATAACCACACAGATAAGCAAAAAAGTCCTCACATAATAATCGTAATTAAGCAACAATCTGTTCAGAGAGTCTTTTAAAATTATTGAGCAGATCCCACGTTTGCAATCACTAATATAGAAAATGTACATATCTAAGTGATAAAATCTTTTTTTTTTTTTGTATTTTTATTACAAAAGTGAAAGAAAAAGTGAGCAATATAAAACTAGTGGGATATTTGACATTGTATTTAAGAAACTAATACGTCAATATCTGATTCGATGGAAGTAGTTGCAATTCTCAGTGAGTTTTTAGGGTGCTCATCAGATACTTTGGTTCTAATTTTATTCTTAATACACTTCATTCTTGAAAATAGTTGCTTCCAAATGTAGGTGCTGCTAAAAATCAATGGCATGGATTAGGTGTGACTATAAAGTGAAGGATTTTTGTCTCCAGGAAGATAGAACCCATAAAAGTTCAATCAAGAAACATGGCTAAATGTTTCTGTAAGTTGAATGTCAACTTGCAGCTCTATGCAATCCATTTGAAAATTAGCAGATAACATATTATGTTGACTAAAAATGGAGTTGCACAGGCTCTAAAAATTGGTTATGTTCCTGGAAATCTTGAAATCTGTTTTCAAATTCTTGTATCAAACTGAAAAGCAAGGCAGCATATGTTTTGCTGTTCACAGGGCTGTGTTTAGTCAATGTGTTGAAATGCAGGAAATTGCCATAATTTCAGTTTAGTTTGAAACACTATTATGGTTTGATACACCATATTGATAAGTTGGTTTTCTCCTTGAAGACCTATGTTTAACTCATTTAAATGAGTTGTTAAATCCACTAAAAATGCTAAATCTATACTCCAGTTTTCATCATCAAGTTCTGGCACTCATTTGGCTTTTGATACCATAAACAGCTTGATAGCATGCCACAATCATAAAATCTTTTCGACTTAGCCATCTTACTTCCAGAAAGTAAATGATGTAGCCATAGTCAACATTAATACTTTCAAGGAATTCCTAGAATTGACAATGATTCGATTCATTGGCCCCTTTGAAATTCATTCTTGATAATGATTTGCATGATGTTACCCCTTTTTAAAGCTTGCTGTACTAAATTTTCTTGATGTACTATGCAATGACATTTCATCAAATGTGAGTTTTGGGTGGCAGTTGAATCCTCTACTATTAATTTTTTAAGTTCCTCTCTTACACCTACCAGATATTTTTAGAGTGGACAAAGAAAATCACTTTCACATACTTTTTACTGCTTTGTATAACTCTCTTGATTTAGTTATATCTTTTAATGGCACTAAAGTAGCTGTTTCTTCAGTGACATTATATTCATTACCAATACCTTGAATCTGTTGGGGACCTAACACAGTCCCACATAAACCCTTCCCCCTCCTCCTTTTTCCCTCCCATCCTCCTCTCTTCTCCCCCCCCCCCTTTCCTATCCTAAGACAAAGAACACAAAAGACTTAGTTAGTCCCACCCCAACAGGAGAAGGATAGCCCAAACACACCAAAGCCCTCTGGGCAAGCTGTGGGATTTGCCCATCCCCAAGGCCTCATATAAAAGAGGTCTCTAACTGCCCCCAGGCACAGACACCCTCTTTGCACTGGTCACCCTTCCCTTTCAATAAACTTGGCCTGAACATCTTCCCCTCAGGTCTTCTTTCTGGGCACCACTGCTTACACCTTTCATAATCGAAATGGCACACTGAGACATATTTGTAGCCTCAGTGCTGTCATCTGTCACCAAACCATAAAATTTAAGATTAGCAACTTTACTCTTTGTACTTCCTTAGATAGATTTTTTCACTTTCTTCAGTCACCTGGCTGTAGTCTGGTGAGACAAACCAATTTTAGAACTACCTCCTTTTCTCAGGGTAAATTATACCTGCCATGCTTTCCATACATTGCTTAATAAACTCACCATCAGTAAATGGTTTTGATTTTTTTGCTATTAAATTTGCTACCATGTAACTAGCTTTTACAAAGGAATGCATCTGACTTATAACTTTTGAAAAAAGATTTTGTTGAGAAGACAGACTTTTTTCAGTTCTGCCATTTTGTCCTTACAACACAATCCTTCATGCATGTTCAATTTGGCAGCATGTTTTTGCATATCTTGACTTTTCAAATTGTGGTTTTTGAAAACTTGCACAAATTCCCTGCAAGTTATGCAGAGTGTCTTACTGTTTGCTTTGACAGAATAGTAGTCCTATCTACTTTTCACTGAATAATCTTCCTTTGTCTATGATTTTTCTTCTGGGGGTTACGTTTTCTTTTGAGACATTATAGAAACCATGGTGAGATTTAAAAATAATAATAGATAAGGAATTACATTTACTTTTATTATAAGGAATATAATATAAGGAATTATATTTATTATAAGGAATATAAATATAAAGAATTATATTTACTTTTATTATGGAAATTGATTGGAAAATAGAAAGCAAGGCTTTTGAGTCCTCCCACACCTCGGCTGCCGATGCAGGGGGAAGTGGAGGCTGATTTGTAAAGCACAGTGGACAACATGTGAAACGCTGCTGCCGAGGTGTGGAAGTGCCCTTAGTGATCAATAAGGAAGCTTACCTGACTTCCAAGTAATATTAAACATCTAACATTGCAATGGTTGGTTGAAATATTATTGATAATCCATCACTGCCTTACCAAGTTACCACCAACACATGTAATGTCTTGGAAGATAGCACACTGGAAGCCACACATGCTTGCAAAGAGCCAGAGCAAACTTACGTTTAAGTGACATCATCCACAAAGTTCATACTTGAGAACCACACAATCAAGTTCCACCAAAAAAATCACAAAAAAACTTGTAATGTTTTAAGTAAGTAAGATTACAATTTCAGTTTGGGCCGCATTGATAGCCATTGCAGGCTGTGTTTCCCTGAGCACTATAAGCCATTCTACCAATTAACCTAACACGAGGGGAGCCTGGGAACCTTAATTTATAGCCAGTCAGTCAGAAGCACAGTCCACAACCTGGGGCTTGTACTGACATCTGAAGTTGGTGTTGGGGCTTCAGGAAATCTTATGGATCTGGCCCCTACCCCATGGAATCTGATACTGTCTCTAAGTAGATAGTATCATAATTAAATTAAATTATAGGATGTCCATTTGGTGTCTGGTGGAGAATCTGTTGTCAGAGTGTTGTGTTGAACTTGTGAGAGTAGGAAAAGCACTTTAGTTTTCCTGTCTGTAATCATAGCTAAAGTCCTCTTTGTACCCCTTCTCAGGGCACAAAGTGACAACCACTGTCCTAAATTGGGATGCATTTTTACAGTCAACATTTTAAACCTTTTTAATGTATATACATATATGTATCCATAAACAATACAGTAGTTCCCAAGTTATAAACATCTAACTTATATACAATTTGCAGTTATGAATGGAGACTATTACAAAAAGTCCCCAAGTTACAAACATACAACTCATATTTGACTTGCACTTACAAATAGAGGTTATTACAGTTAATAGGTAAAAATGCCTATTCCAGCTTAGATACAAATTCAACTTAAGAACAAACCTATTTTGTCTGTAACCCAGGGATTGGCTGTATGTAGTTATCATTTAATGTGATGTAAATTTAAAACATACATTATCTTATGCTTTCTTTCTGTTCTTTATTACTAAACATAGGCCCTATAATCATTCTGTTGTCACAAGGGGTTTCAAACTAGGTCCAGTTGCACAAAGATTCAATTATTATGATAACAAAGATTGCCAGGACAGGATTTTTTTTGTTTTGTTTTGAGACAGTCTCACTTTGTTGCCCACAGTAGAGTGCTGTGGCCTTATAGCTCACAGAAACCTCCCAACTCTTGGGCTCAAGTGATTCTCTGGCCTCAGCCTTCCAAGTATCTGGAACTACCAGCACTCGCCACAACACTCAGCTATTTTTAGAGGCAGGGTGTCACTCTTTTCAACTTGTCACCAGTGCAATGGCTTGTATAGTTATAAAGTGAATATGGTAACAAATGTAGGGCATAATTTTGTTCTTGGATCAAAGTATTCTGATATAAAGAAATTTTATGTATTCTATGTGTAGTTAATTATATGCACTTTAAAGATTTTAGATGGCAGGTATTTTTTGGAAGAGTCAAGTATTGGTTCCTGTGTTTTTGGTTTTCCATCTCTATACTCTACCAAGTATATATTTTTCATGTAATGAATTCAGGGCCACTTTACATCTAGCTGGCTCAGGCTGGTCTTGAACCTATGAGCTCAGGCAGTCCACCTGCCTTGACCTCCAAGAGTGCTGGGATTAAAGGCGTGAGCCACCTTGCCCAGCCCAGAAAGGAATTTTTTAATAGACATATTGCCAGGAGAACAGGAGAAGCTGCCTCAAATCCATCTCTTGGAATGTAGAAAATCATAGGCTTTTAAAGGTGGAGTCATGTGCTTTGGGGAGCCATTGTGAGGGATAATGAATCTTGGCATCAGGAAGGGCTTTCAGAATCTTGACTCTTTTGTCTTATAGAAAATCCATCCTTTCAGACCAGGTAGCTTACACCTGTAATCCCAGCACTTTGGGAGGCCAAAGAAGGAGGATCACTTGAGACCAAGAGTTTGAGTCCATCATTTCTGGGAAACAACTGAGAGAGTCAACTAGTTAATTAAGGGAGAGGGTTATTTAAAAAAACAGATTGAGGGAGCTGGGCATGGTGGCTCATGCCTGTAATCCTAGCACTCTGGGAGGCTGAGGTGGGCGGATCACCTGAGCGCACAGGTTTGAGACCAACCTGAGCCAGAGCAAGACTTTGTCTCTAAAATTAGCCAGGTGTTGTGGCGGGTGCCTGTATCTCAGCTACTTGGGAGGCTGAGGCAAGGAAATCACTGGAGCCTGAAGAGTTTGAGGTTACTGTGAGATATGAGGCCAGAGCATTCTACGGAGGGCAACAAAGTGTGACTGTCTCAAAAAAAAAAAAAAAAAACAGATTGGGGTTCAAGATCCAATTACATTTATTTTAGGACATTCCCCTATTTGACTGCTGTCAGCTTTTAGAATCACAGTTCATAATTGAAATTCCAGGGCCAGGTTCTCCACACTGCACTTATAATTTCTCATATATAAGACGCCTTCATTTCTTTGCCAAGCCATATTGATATCCTTTGGGCAGGGATCTTTTCTTTCCATTAATCCATTGTTGACACTACCTAGTAAAGAGCTAATATCTGCTCAAGGAGTTGAGTTAGAACTTCATGAAAATTGTGGGAAAATGTCAACTAAAACATTTTGACAGATTGCTTTTCCCTTGAATATACTATATGCAAACAATTTTGAGTTTTTAAATTTCATACTTCTTCATAAAGCCCAACAATGTGGGTTCTTATGTATTTCAGAGGGATAACAGTGGGTTTAACATAAACATCGTGTATTTTTAAAAGGCTGTACTAAACATATGCTACACATCAGGTTTTTAGTGTCAGAAAGATGCAACAGGGTGGAGAACACCAGATCACCACAGGTGCAAATACTGGAAAGACCACACTCACATGTGTGATCTTTCTCATAGCTACAAGTGATTGTATTCAGCTTTACAATGAGGTGAGGAAACATTTATAAGTCTCCGATGGCTCTCCTGACTCATACACCACTGTGCTGTATAACACAATTTCCCTGCAACAATGAACCTCACCTTTTCAACTTGTCACCAGTGCAATGGCTTGTATAGTTATAAAGTGAGCATGGTAACAAATGTAGGGCATAATTTTGTTCTTGGATCAAAGTATTCTGATATAAAGAAATTTTATGTATTCTATGTATAGTTAATTATATGCACTTTAAAGATTTTAGATGGCAGGTATTTTTTGGAAGAGTCAAGTATTGGTTCCTGTGCTTTTGGTTTTCCATCTCTATACTCTACCAAGTATATATTTTTCATGTAATGAATTCAGGGCCACTTTACATCTAGCTGAAATCGCATCAAGTTCCAACATCTAAGTATACTTGTACCAGGTCAGATTTTCTAAATAACTTATATCTAGAAAAGAACAGCCATTATTTTACCTCTTTGAGATAATTTTTTTGTCTACTTCATATTTTTTTACTTCTTTCAAATCATACAAAATTAGAAGTTATATTCACTATATTATATTAGTCCAGCTTTAAGGTTGAGGGGGAGCATGTCTTAGAATGAGAAGATGAGTGGTGACTCAGTCCCAGTCTTACAGTGCTCCAGACTGAGCTGAGGGTGGCCATCAGAATCGCCTAAAGAGTTTTCTTCCTTCTTTCCTGCATTCCCATCCCTGTGATTCTAATAACCAAGAGAAAAAGAGTAGAAAAGGATTAGGTGAAGCAGGGAGCGACCTCTTAGGCACTGCCAAGAGAAAAGTTTGATTACACTACATAATGATGGACCACATATGAAACAGTGCTCCCCTAAGGTTATAATTCTATATTTTTACTGTACCTTGTCTATGTTCAGATGTGTTTGGATACACAAATACTTACCATTGTATTCCAATTCCCAGTATTCAGTACCATAGTATGCTATACAGGTTTATGGCCTAGGAGGAACAGGCCGTGCCATTTAGCCTGGGTATATAGGAGGGTACACAGTCTAGGTTTGTGTAAATTCACCATGTGATGTTTGCACAAGGGTAAAATCACCTAATGGCACATTTCTCGGAATGTATCCCTGTCATTAAGTGGCTCGTGACTATCATTGTATAGTTACAGTTTCTCAAAAGACAACAAACAAACTAGTAATTCAGCAGATACTAGTTCTGAGATCTGAAGGAAATTTCTCCCCCATGAGTCCTCATAAAGAACCAAATTGTAAGCAGTGTCTTCAACATCTTTTCATTAAATGCAACAGTGAGTTTCATAGATATGGGTTTTTTTTTTTTTAAACATCTCAGCAGGCCAGGCATGGTGGCTCACTCCTGTAATCCTAGCACTCTGGGAGGCTAAGGTGGGTGGACTGCCTGAGCTCACAGGTTCGAGACCAGCCTGAGCCAGAGCAAGACCTCATCTCTAAAAATAGCCTGGTGTTGTGTCAGGCACCTATAGTCCCAGCTACTGTGGAGGCTGAGGCAAGAGAATCACTTGAGCCCAAGAATTTGAAGTTTCTGTAAGCTATGACTCCACAGAAGTCTACAGAGTGCAACAAAGTGAGACTGTGTCTCAAAATAAAAATAAACAAACATTTCAGCAATACCATAACACCAGAGTTCATTTCAATAATATTTAGGTCTCTAGGAGACCCTAAATATTGCTGCCCATGTACTCAGATACCTAATATTTTGATTAATATAAGGAATAAAATTTCAAGTCTTTGGAAAGACACTCTAAATCAGTGGTTCTCAACCTTCCTAATGTCGCGATGTATTTTCATTGTTGCAAAGGGATCGCGACCCACAGGTGGAGAACTGCTGCTCTGAATGTTAGTAGTTTCAACCAAATTTTTAAATATATTAAGAAGTAATAAGTTGAAGGATCTAGTTTTTGACAGATACTGGAAGGTACACGTTCAATGTTCCTTTTAAGTGCAGAGTCATATAGTTTAAAGGTCAGTTTGCCCTTTCCCCTTGGTCATTGTTGAGGAATCAGCTGCCATGGTACGTGGGGCTGGGGCCAAGGATGTGGTTAATATAACCAAAATAGCCAACAGGACAGAGGCAAAGGATTTGAACAGCACAACTGTCAAATTTAGTAATAGAGTTGGATCTAAGGATTTGAGCCTCTGCATTTGGCAGGACCAAAGATTCTGCCAGCACAGCACAGCTGGTATGTTTGTCAGGCTGAGACCAAGAATTCAACTCACATGACCAGCATTTTTGACAGGCCTGGAGTGAGGATTAGGCTAGCATGGGTAGAAAATAGAAAGCCAGGGTCAGGAAGGTGGCCCATATGGTTGGGAGATTGAGCAGACAAGTAAATATATTAGGGAAAATATATTGGGGATAATGTGTTTGTCATCATAGGAGAAGAGAATAACAAATATGAAAAAGTAAAGATAAACCCTACAGTGTTGGATTGTTTTTAGAAGTATTGATATGAACTCATGGTTTTTAACAGATAAATACATGTTTGTAGATCTCTCCACGTGTGTGTGTTCCCCTCCCTCTCTCTCTTTCTCTCTCCATATGTATATATACACATACCCACACACACACATTCTCTAACCTTTTGTCTGCTGAGAAGGCGTAGAAGCAGTGACACCCAACAACAAGGAGCTCACTTAGTACACAAATGTTTGTTTCTAGGTACCTTTTCCTGTCAAAAGGACCCAGGGCTCTTTAGAGAAATGGCTGAGTCTAGGGCGTGTGTAAGAAAGCACAAGATAATCCCAGAACATTTTGTACCAGAAAGTAAGGTTGCTTCTCAAGAATGATGGGGATATATCAGAAGGTCATATAGAAAATCTTGGAGAATTTGAGCATCAAAATAAATATGAAAACATATTACAACCCATTAAATAAAATATAAATCTGTGAGTCTATACTTGTATAAAGAAATAAATGAATGCATTACTTACTTGTATAAACAAAGGTAGATGAAATGATGGAATTAGAGAATCAGCATTTGGCACCCATCATAGTAGTAAATGATTTGAGCAAGCATCATCAAAAATTATGGAAAAACACTGGGTAAAAGTTTGTTAAGGAGCAGGATATTTGCATAGACCGAAACTGTCTCTTCACCAAAAACATGTATTTCAAATGATTAATTACTACAAAATACTTATAGTTAATATACATTGGAATAATCTGACAGTTTAGCATCACCAGTAATGGGACAAATCAGCATTTTGTGCTTCCTGGTAACGTGCACTGAGAAGAACGCACATGATGTTTCTGCCAAACAAAGTAGAGCCTGAATGTGATGATTGAGAAGCAGAGAGAGAGTGCTACAGATACAGATGCAGCCATGAATACAGACATATGTGGGTGTGGACACAGAAGCATGTCCATCATGAGGGTAAATGAACGAACCACAGGCAAATGTAGCGACATGACGTCTGTACCAGTATAGACCCATAGATATCAATTTTATTCAGTGAGTTATAATCTGTTGTTATTATCTGATGTTCAAATTCTCCAGTATATTTTCCCCATGTCCTTCTGATATATCCCCATCACTCTTGAAAAACTC
>CAUYPK010034530.1:0-11394 GCA_963574355.1 Loris lydekkerianus
GTCCTGGGCTTTTCTTTTTAGGGAGATTTTGTATAGTTGATGCTATTTCAGAACTTGATATAGGCCTGTTCAACATTTCCACTTCATTCTGGCTAAGTCTTGGTAGGTGGTGTACTTCCAGGTATTGGTTGATTTCTTTCAGACTTTCATATTTCTGAGAGTAGAGTTTCTTGTAGTATTTGTTAAGGATTTTTTTAATTTCTGAGGGGTCTGTTGTGATTTCATCATTACCATTTCTGATTGATGAAATTAGAGATTTTACTCTTTTTTTCCTGGTTAGGTTGGCCAAAGGTTTATCTATTTTATTGATATTTTCAAAAAACCAACTTTTGGATTTATTGATCCATTGTATAATTCTTTTGTTTTCAATTTCATTTAATTCTGCTCTGATTTTTATTATTTCTTCTCTCTGCTGGGTTTGGGGTTGGAATGTTCTTCCTTCTCCAGTTGCTTGAGATGTCCCATTAAGTTATTAACTTCCTCTCTTTCCGTTTTCTTGAGGAAGGCTTGAAGTGCTATAAATTTCCCTCTTAGGACTGCCTTTGTGGTGTCCTGGAGGTTCTGGTAGTTCATGTCTTGATTGTTGTTTTGTGCAAAAAATTTGGTGATTTCCTTCTTACTCTTGTCTATAACCCATCTATCCTTCAGCACAAGGTTGTTTAGCTTCCATGTTTTCGTATGGGCATGCAGATTCCTGTTGTGATTGAGCTCAACTATTATTTCATGATGGTCTGAGGAGATGCAAGGAATAATTTCTATTTTTTTTAATATGCTAAGGTTAGATTTGTGGCCTAGGATGTGGTTGACTTTGGAGTATGTTCCGTGGGCTGATGAGAAGAATGTGTATTCAGTTTTGTTGGGATGTAATGTTCTGTAAATGTCTTTTAAGTCCAGATGTTCAATGGTTAAGTTTAAATCTAAAATTTCTTTGCTTAGCTTCTTTTTGGAGGATCTATCCAGCACTGCTAAAGGGGTGTTAAAATCTCCAACTACTATGGAACTGGAGGAAATCAAGTTGCTCATGTCTGTTAGAGTGTCTCTTATCAATTGAGGTGGGTTCTGGTTGGGTGCATAAATATTAATAATTGAAATCTCATCATATTGAGTATTACCTTTAACAAGTATGAAGTATCCATCCTTATCTTTCCTTATTTTGGTTGGTTTAAAGCCTATTGCATCTGCAAATAGGAGTGCAACACCTGCTTTTTTCTGCTCTCCATTTGCCTGGAGTATAGATGACCATCCCTTCACCTTGAGTCTATATTTGTCTTTTAATGTAAGATGAGATTTTTGTATGCAGCAGATATCTGGCTTGAGTTTTTGTATCCAGTCAGCCAACCTGTGCCTCTTTAGAGGACAATTTAAACCAATCACATTAATTGAGAATATTGATAAGCCTTTTGAGAGTCTGTTGGACTTTTTTAATCCTTTTGCGACTTTGGAAGTTGGAATTTGATCAAAAGTTTTTGGGTGGGTTTACTTTTGTGGTGGAGGGCTATGCTGGTCTTTATGAAGGATAGGTCTGAGAATATCCCAGGGAGCTGGTTTAGTTATGGCAAATTTCTTCAACATGTGAATGTCATTGAAGGATTTAATTTCTCCATCATAAATGAAACTCAGTTTAGCTGGGTACAGGATTCTGGGTTGAAAGCTATTTTGTTTTAGGAGATTAAAAGTCGACCATCCTCTTCTAGCTTGAAATGTTTCAGCAGAGAGATCTACAGTTATTCTAATATTCTTGCCCTTGTAGGTGATGGTTTTCTTTCATCTGGCTGCTTCCAGAATTTTCTCTTTCATATTAACTTTAGTGAAATTGATTATGATGTGTCTGGGGGATGTCTTATTTGGGTTAAGTCATGCTGGAGTTCTGAAACTGTCTGCTATCTGAATTTCAGAATCTCTTCGCATGTCTGGAAAGTTCTCCTTCATAATCTCATGGAGAAGAGACTCTGTGCCTTGTGAAGCCACTTCATCACTTTCAGGGATCCCTGTAAGACAAATACTGGTTTTCTTTGAATTATCCCAGAGCTCTCTGAGAGAGTAATCTCTTTTTGCCCTCCATTTCTCTTCTTCTTTGAGAGTTTAGGAGCATTTGAAAGCTTTGTCTTCAATGTCAGAAATCCTTTCTTCTGCTTGCTCCATTCTGTTACTGAGGGATTCTATTGAGTTTTTCAGATCTTTGAGGGCTGCAACTTCTTGTCTCAATGTGTCAAAATCTTTGGTCATTTGGTCTTTGAATTCATTGCATTCTTGAGTTATCTTTTGGGTTACTGCTTGGAATTCTAATTCAATCTGATTTGCTATCCAGATTCTGAATTCTATTTCTGACATCTTGGCTATTTGTTTGTGCATGGGATCTTGTGCTATGTCTGCCCCATTGATCCTTGGAAGAGTTGATCTACTCTGATTATTCATATTGCCAGAGTTTTTCTGTTGATTTCGCCTCATGATTGTTTTTCACCATTGCCTCTGCCCATCCTCAGAGTTGGGGAGGTGCCTCTCCAAGATTAGACCCCAGCGGGATCACTCTATTGTTGCTGGATCTTTGTAGGGAGTGACCCTGTGTAGTTCCTCTGGGGCTGCCCCAGCCAGGTAGTTCTGGTTGTGGAAGCAGCTCCAGAGTTTGACACACCCAGATCCAGCAACAGGGCGGGAGGTGGTGTGCATGGTTCTGGGAGTGCCTGGCGCCCAGTGACTTTGGCACAGAGAGCCCAAGGCTCCAGCAATCTCTGACCAGGAGAAGGGCTCTGCGCAGAGGCAGGGAGGGCTCCAGAGGGGACACGGCTACCAGAGTCCCTGGCCAGACGAGTGGGCCAGTGTGGAGACCGGGAGGGTACAGGAGGGAGGATGCAGGGTTGCGCAGCTCCCACAGTTCCTGGTCAGGGCGTGCAGAGGACCAGCGGGCATGGGTCGGAGGTCGCAGGGCAGCTCTTACCAAGTTCAGGGTGGGCATCAATCACGGTTGCGGCGCAGTTCTTACAGAGGTCTGGGCAGCGCAGCGCTTATGGAGGTCTGGGCGGTACTTTTTTTTTTTTTTTTTGAGACAGAGTCTCACCCTGTTGGCCTAGGTAGAGTATTGTGGCGTCATGGTAGCCTCCAGCAACAACCTCAAAGTCTCGGGCTGAAGTGATCCACCTGCCTTAGCCTCCTGAGTAGCTGAGACTACAAGCACCTGCCATAATGCCTGGCTAGTTTTTCTATTTTTAGTAAAGTCAGGGTCCCACTCTTGCCCAGGCTGGTCTGGAACACCTGAGCTCAGGTGATCTACCTGCCTCAGCCTCCCAGAGTATCAAGATTACAAGCATGAGCCACTGTACATTGCCTCAAGGGTCAAGATTTTAAAATATTTTCCTTTATATTAAACAAATTGTCAAACAGTGAGAATCATTCTAATCAAACTGCCTCATTGTATGTGCCCATATATGCATATGAAATTTTCAAAAAAATCTAAATAAAAAAAAAATTCAGACCAGCAAAAAAAAAATTGCCTGAAATCTAGTATGGGTTTTTTGTCAAGATGATAGCTACATTGTTAATAAAGAATAAAACCAAAAGCTAATATCACAAAATAAGAATTTAGGCAAGTACTACACATCTACTCAAAAAATATTCAACCACAGTATAAAATTACCTTTATAATGAATTATTATATTATGGGAACTCTTTATATTATACTAGTTAGGCAAAAATAAGGTAATAAAGTTATATTCAGAATGCCTGAAGCTAAATTAAAAGTTCAAAATCATATTCAGGATAAAAAACAAAAATAGAAAAAAAAAAATCCAAAACATTCTGAGTGGTGTTTTGTTTTTGCCTCTTCTCTTTCCGTATTCCTTAATTTTTAAGTAGGGTTATTAGTTTTGTAATTTAACAATTATGTAAAAAGAAACATTAAAAAACGAATCTTTTCTAAAATCATGAAGATAAGGCCTTCCTTCCCCTAAACTGACACATGTTTAAGTTATCATCAAATTCCCAAAACCCTAACAAGGTAATTAGAAAATAGTAGCTACAGAATGAATGAATGTGCACTGAATTAATGATTAAGGGGAGATCACTCTTAGAAGAAAAGCAGAGCCTTGGAACCACAAGTCATGTACTCCTAAGATTCAAAAAAAGAGATTTAAAAAAAAAAAAACTATGACTTTTAAGAGCAAAACCAATTTAAAATCGCAGAGTTTTTCATTCTAACTATATTCCTACCCGTGGTTAAGTACTTGTAGATAGTGTTACACAAGGGAAAGAAAGCTGTTTGCTTTTAGCTTAGTAAATACATTTTTACAAAAGAAAATCAAGAGATTTTGTTATCACCTTTCAAGTACTATATTTACATAAGGTTTTACTTTCTTGCTTAAGTTTGCATTTTATAATCAGCCAATAACCCCTCACACCCCTAATTACCAGCTATGTATTTAAGAGGTGTTGGTTCTGCTTCTCTGGAATACCCTGACTAATACAAAGTGTGTCTTGGATCTAGCATCCACCTACAGCTTAACACAGCCCTCTTTCTACCAGTTAAGTCATAACAAAGGAAAAATAATCAAAATGGTTGTGAAATGTTTTCCCCAACAGTGAGAAAATTACCATTCTTCTCCCCCTAGCCATTTTGTAGTTTACAGGGCAAGGACTAGAGATGAACACCTTGGTGCAACCCAGCTTGTCACCGGTCCTCATACTCAGTGAATAACAGAAAGGGAGCCTAAGCCTGGGAGAGGTAGCAGAACGAGCCAGAATGTCGGACAACCAGGAAGCCAGTGTTGCGGAAGAAAATTCCTAAATAAATAAAGTCGTCAGCAGCACCTGATGTCCCCAAGAAATAATGGATGATAACTAAGAAGTGGTCTTTGGATTTGGTAATGGAAAGGTCACTGACACCTTTGTCATCGGTGGTTTTGGTGGAGAGGTGAAGACAGAGCAGAGACTATGAATAAAAGCACATTGTTTATAGAGCTTGTCATTTGAAAGAAAGCAGAAAATCAGGCTGGTTTTTCCCCAATACTGGTCATTTATAGCTGAAAGGAAAGAGTCCTAGAAAAAGAATGAAAATTATAGAGTGGAGGATTAGAGCTAATGCTCCCTCCCTGTGCTTGAGATGAAGGGGGACTAAGAAAGTAGGTAGGTGGATTAGAGTAGCATCGCGGATTATAATGAATCACCTAAAAATATTGGGGTGGTGTGAAGAAGAATGCAAACTGGGGAACGAATTTTCTCCATGAAATAAGAGCAAAATAGTCTGCCAAGAGTGCGTGGCAGAGGCTAGATGCGAGACACACAGGGCATGCTGGATGTTTGAATGGATAAATGGATAATGGAATTTCCACCAATGTATATGGTAGGCAACAATAGAACTAGGAAGGTATCATTTGATCCATGTTGAATACATAGTAAAACAACCATCTTGAAGACCATGAATATCTACCTATCCAGAGCTAAGGCAATAGAACATTGCTCTGAAGTTTCAAAAACACAAAAAATAAATAAAGACAAGAAGGAAGCATACCTGTTAAAATAACACAACTTAGGAAGCATAGGTTACCCCCATTTTTCTTTAAGAAAAATCGTTTTTATTTTTTGGTATGCTTTTTTTTGTTGTTGTTATTTGATATGCTTCCTTTTTCTTTAAGAAAAATCTCTACGTAACAAGAGGAGAAAGGCACAGGGAGGAAACACACTCACGTGATGAAGGAAACTGCTGTACTGAACAAGCACTCAGGAGAGCATTTGCGTAAGATGACAACGTAAGCTTAAGGATCTAGTGTTTCTGCTACAGACACTCTTTCCGATTCCTTGGGGCTATATGGGACACAAAGCAACTTGAATGTCCAGCAGTGGAACCACAGCTGGCCAGACTGTTGGTTATTAGCCAAGAGCTATGTGCAATTAAATAGATGTTTAGTTTACAATAAGAGAGATAAAGTGGCTAAAACTATGTGTTTCTTGATCAAATACCATTGGGTCACAACATCGTAACTTTTAAATTCACCCACACTGCCATTTTTCCAGAGCATATACTTATTCCTAGCAGTCTGGGCCAGAATAGGCTCCAGTTGCTACTTGACACAAACAAACAAAAAAATACTCAAAGGAGTAGGGCACTGGCCCCATATACCGGAGGTGGTAGATTCAAACCTGGCCCCGGCCAAAAACTGCAAAAAAAAAAAAAAAAGAAGAGATACCTTCATATTTCTGATATATTATTGATAATACATACACAAATGAATAGTCATATGGATATAGATCACTTGCCAATTATCAGTTTTATAAGCTTACTGGTGATTTGTATGTCTTCATTTATGTATTAGGTCTTTAAAAGTTCTCTAAAAGGAATGTTATTTATTTTAGAAAATAAATGAGAAATCAAAAACTTTTTTAAATTTAAGCTTCCAAGCTGAAGAATTTCAAAGTCCTCAACAGGTGAGGTGTGGAGCCATGTGTGAATGGCTTAGGAAGCAAGACAATAAATGCTGTTGGGAAGTATTTTCTACAGATTACAGGATATTGTCATCATCTGGAATGATGGCAGGAGTGAAGGTTTAAGAAACCTATGAAATGAGTGGTAAATTCTGGGTGAATGTGGAGACTCAGCAAATGTAGAGGGCTGCCTGGCTTCATAGGAAATGAGGTGTTTGTACAAAATAGGCCCATGGAGTATATTTTTTTAGAAAAATTTTCTATGCATCTACACGTAATAATAATTTTTCCAAAATGAGATCATTTGTCTATGTTGCAAAAACCTCCTATGTTAATAGATACAGTTTGGAAGCATTTTATCATTTGCATATCTATTTTATGAACATCAACAATTTAACTGATGTCTTTTGTTGGAATGCCTTCCAGCATTTTCCTATCATGAACAATGTTACAGAGAATACCCACATACAAGCACGTACACATTTTCACCATCTGGAGATAGATGCACAGCTTTTTAAATTACCTGGTGTTCTCTACATGCTCCTTATAATCTGTGCTGTCCTCCCGGGTTGTCTAGTTCAGCTCAAGTCCACTCTTAAAGCGAAGGCTTTTGCTAGTCCAGATAGGATCTTTGACAACTTGGGTCAAAAGCTCGTATTCAGTTGCACGGGATCTATTTTGACAGACCAGAAAGACAGCAAAGCATATAAAAGCATCCAGTTAGTCACTAATGAGAATCTCTTGCAACGATCTGCAATTCCAAGTTGAAATAATGAATTTTTAAGGATATTTCACCATGTTGTGTGCAACATTGTGATTTTTGAGACACAAAGAGCAGTGTCTACCAAAAATGGTGAGGGGTGGGGGAGGGTGGGGTGTTTAACTGCACCAATTAAGCAATGGCAGAGACCTGCCAGAAACTTTTTAATGTGTAAACAACGTCTGGTGGCATGCCCAGATGTTCCCTATGCATACCAACTTCAGGGTCAAGCCAGGACCTTCACGGGTTTCCTGAAGCCCTATCCTCAGTTCTATAAACCGCCTTGTTAATCTCTCCCCAATTTACCGAGCCTGACCCTACCTCCTCTTTCTTTTTGGGACCATATTCAGATACATTTGCATTTCTTTCCAGCAGATTCTCTTCATTTGCTTGGCTGTTCCCTCACCTATCAAACCAAGCTCTGGCTTCTCTCTCGCCTCCTGCCAGGATATTTGGTGATTTCCACACTAGACGCTGGAGTTCTGACAACACCCCACCTCATGCTGTCCCCTTCCTCCTGCCACAGCATGGTGAACATATTTTCTCTACCCTCCAGCTCCTCAAAGCTCCATGTCTCTAGAAGGTTAAATCGTCAAATACAAAAAAAGAACTATACTCCACCTGCAATCATTAAAGTTGGTCTATAGGAGAGGATGGCAAAGGGCAAAGGACACTAAACACATCCTCTGGTCAGCAAAGCAGGAAGCAGTTGCTCAACTAAGCAGAAGAGAGGAAGGGATGTTCATTCATGGGCCGCAGGCACCTCGGTTGGTAAGAAAGTCTTGAGGACTTTTTTTTGTTCTTGAAGATAGGCTTTGAAGAGTAAAAACAAAAAAAGACCATGATAACACTGAGTGTCTGAAATGGAAAGGGGGGAGGGAAACAGAAGAGATACTGGCTGGAAATACTAAACATAAAAGGATTAACTTAAGTTTTATAAGAGGATTCACTTCCTTTAGTGGTATTTAACGCGTCTTTGGTTCATAAAACCCTTAGAAAAATCTGAGGAAGGCTGTGGAATTCACCTCCAGAGAAATGCAAAAGAAAAAACAATTCTGCATGCACTCCCGGGTGGGGGTTACTGATCCCCAGAAGTCCATTTATAGACTCCCTTCAAAATCAGTGCTCTGGAATATATAATACATTGGTTCCTGGCACCAAAGGTAAACAACACTAATTGTAGATAATAATGCTGAGAAGTTTGTTCCAATGTCATTGTAATAGCCATCATCTCCCCCTCAAACTAACCAGCCAGGGCAACGGGAGGAATTGTCTCCAGCAAGCCTCCTACATCATGGCGAGGTTACTGAACTGATGCTAGAACATTTGTTTCATTTCCTAGAACACTATATGCCAAAACTGTATTTATTAGTAATTTTCAAAGCCTGAGAAGTTCACTATAGGTAGTAAGGAAGTCAGGGAGTGGAAGAAACTTGGACTTGAAGATTTGGTTTCTGGTTTCAGAGCAGCATGACCGTGTAACCTTAGGCAACCCAATTAATCCCTCTCACTTTTCTCCATGTGTGAAATAATACAGCCAGATAAGATGATTTTTAATTTTCTTCTCTGGACTGTGGACGATTCTTGAAGAAAATGAGACTAGATTTGTGTCTGGAGGGTCTGACAGAATTAAGAAACGGGAGAGAGTCAATCCTATAATTTTGAGGAAAATGTATCAAGTCTCCACAGAGTGTTAGCAGCTGGCTTTGAAATTTTTCATAAAGAAATAGACCTATAGGCTCAGTGCCTGTAGCTCAGCAGCTAGGGTGCCAGCCACATACACAGGAGCTGGTGGCTTTGAACCCAGCCCAGGCCTGCCAAACAACAATGACAACTACAAAAAAAAAAAAAAAAAAAATAGCCAGACATTTTGCTGGGTACCTGTAATCCTGGCTACTTGGGGGACTGAAGCAAGAGAATCGCTTAAGCCCAGGAATTTGAGGTTGCTGTGAGCTGTGACATCACAGCATTCTACCAAGGGTGATATAGTGAGACTCTGTCTCAAAAAAACAAAAAGAAGCAGACACATAAATTTAACTTTATTTAGGGAGTTCAGGCTTGCAGTAGAGACGCCATCCACTTAGAATAAATTACAGAATGTAAAACATCTACTGAAATTAGGCAGTCCCCACTGTGTTTTCACCGTGTTACTTTGGAGGGCCATTCTTTCAGGTAAGCCACATCAATCCATAGATATGTTTGTTTTGAGGAGTATTTCAGTGTGTCACATTGGAGAATTCTGGGCTCCTGCTTTTTTAAAAATTTATTTGTATTTATTTTTTTTTTTATTGTTAAATCATAGCTATGTACATTAGTGCAATCAAGGGGTACAATGTGCTGGTTTCATATACAATCTGAAATATTCTCATCAAACTATTCAATGTAGCCTTCGTGGCATTTTCTTAGTTATTGTATGTAGACATTTGTATTCTGCATTTAGTTAAGTTTTGCCCATACCCATTCTAAGATGCACCATAGACGTGGCTCCACCCATTACCCTGTCTCCACCAAAACCTCCCTACTCCCTTCCCCTTCCTTGGCCCTTTCCCCATATTCTTGTACTATAGTTGGGTTATAGCCTTCATGTGAAAGCTATAAATTAGCTTCATAGTAGAGCTGAGTACATTGGATACTTTTTCTTCCATTCCTGAGATACTTTGCTAAGAAGACTATGTTCCAGCTCCATCCATGTAAACATGAAAAAGATAAAATCACCATCTTTCTTTAAGGCTGCATAATATACCATGGTATACATGTACCACAATTTGCTAGTCCATTCGTGGGTCGATGGGCACTTGTGCTTCTTCCATGATTTAGCAATTATGAATTGGCCTGCAATAAACATTCTGGTACAGATGTCTTTGTTATAATGTGACTTTTGGTCTTCTGGGTATAAACCTAGTAAAGGAATTATAGGATCAAATGGCAGGTCTATTTTTAGGGCTCTAAGTATTCTCCAAACATCCTTCCAGAAGGAACGTATTAATGGGCATTCCCACCAGCAGTGTAGAAGTGTGCCCTTTTCTCCACATCCACGGCAACATCTCTGGATTTGGGATTTGTTATGTGGGCTACTCTTACTGGGGTTAGGTGATATCTCAGAGTAGTTTTGATTTGCATTTCTCTGATTAAGGATGATGAGCTTTTTTTCATGTGTTTGTAGATTGTACATCTGTCTTCTTAGAGAAGTTTCTCTTCAAGTCCCTTGCCCACCCTGAGATGGAATCATGTGTTCTTTCTTGCTAATAAATTTGAGTTCTCTGTGGATTCTGGTTATTAGACCTTTATCGGAGTTAATAACCTGTAAATATTTTCTGCCATTCTGAGGGCTGTCTGGTTGCTTTACTTACTATGTTCTTGGTTCTGCAGGAGCTTTTTAGTTTGATCATGTCTCAGTACTGTATTTTGGATACTGCTTCAATTGCCTGGGGAGTCCTTCTCATAAAATGTTCACCCAGGCCGATTCCTTCAAGAGTTTTCTCTGCACTTTCTTCAAGTATTTTTATAGTTTGATGTCTTAAGTTTAAATCTTTTATCCAGTGAGAGTCTATCTTCGTTAATGGTGAAAGGTGTGGGTCCAGTTTCAATCTTCTGCAGGTTGCCAGCCAGTTTACACAGCACCATTTGTTAAATAGGGAATCTTTTCCCCACTGAATGTTTTTAATTGGCTTGTCAAAGATCAAATAATGATAAGTAGCTGGATTCATCTCTTGGTTCTCTATTCAGTTCTAGACATCTACTTCTCTGTTTTTGTGCCAATACCATGCTGTTTTGATCACTATCGATTTATAGTACAGTCTCAGGTCTGGGAGCATGATTCCTCCTGCTGTGTTTTTATTGCTGAGTAATGTTTTGTCTATTCAAGGTTTTTTCTGATTCCATATAAAATGAAGTATCATTTTTTCAAGATCGTTAAAATATGATAATGAAGCTTTAATATGAATTGCATTAAAATTATATTTTGCTTTCGGTAGTATAGACATTTTAACAATGTTGATTCTTTCCAGTCATAAGCATGGTATGATTTTCCATTTGTTAACATCTTCAGCTATTTCTTTTTTTGAAGTTTCATAATTCTCTTTGTAGAGATCTACTCCCAAATATGTCATCTTCTTTGGCACTACTGTGAAAGGAATAGAGTCCTTGACTGTTTGTTCGGCTTGGTCATTGTTGGTATATATAAAGGCTACAGATTTATGGGTGTTGATTTTGTAGCCTGAGAC
>CAUYPK010034531.1:0-55876 GCA_963574355.1 Loris lydekkerianus
GGGCGGGACTACGTGCTCAGAGATCTCTCCTCAGAGGTCCCTCCTCAGAAGCAGCATAACAAAATCCAAACTTGGCAAAGAGCCACAGTATACAAAATAATGATAAGAGGCAAAGAGCCGCATTCATTTTGGCCGGGAGCCTCATGCGGCTCAAGAGCCGCGTGTTCGCCACCCCTGGCCTATCACATCACACTTAGCTTGTGGAGAATTTGTAACATAATTTGGTCCATTTTTATGTCAATACCCAGTATAGTACTTAGTAAACAAATGTATTCAACAATTATTGCTGAGTAAAATAGACGTCTTAATTTGCAATAGTTGTATATAAGCCCATTTATGTCATATAACAGCCACTGAGAAGAACTTTTTTTGAGGAATTTTTACTTAATGCTAAAGCCATTAGAATCAGAAATAATGCATATTTTTATAAATGTTTGTACAATGAAGATAATTAGAATTGATAAATTCATAACAAAACTATAATTAACAAAGCTTTTAAAAATAGTTTCGTTCGTCCTTAGAACAGCCCAAGAGCTTATTTCATAGCTATAAATTTGTCTTCCACATTTTTCTTTGCCCCTCTGTGATCACTGGTATTTCCACAAAGAATACACTAAGAAGTCTTTACCTTCCATTCAAATCATTCAAGTAGTAATTCACTTTTACTTCTTGATGATTCCCGTCACAGGTGATGTAGTGAATAAAGATCGTTTGGCTCAAGAAACTGAAAGTCTAGGTGGGAAATAAGGCATAAGACAGTAAGACAGGCAGAGTCACAGCACTACAACGATAATACAAGACCTGTCAAGAGACAGAATCAGATGAGTAAGGGAGAGCAAGCCGGGACACTAGAGGGAGGAAAAGATTTCCTTTCTCACCCATTGCGTGGTTCATGGCTGACACCCCTGAAGTAAAAGACAGACTAACAAGAAAAAGCATAGCGAATGACTTTAATAAAAATTGTACATGATGCTGGAGTCTTTAGAGATGAAGACCCAGAGGCCCAGGGAAAACTGTACATTTCATGCTTAGGTTTGCTTAGGAGGGCACATTTGTGTTGACATATGATTGGACAAAGGGGGCATGACCTCACAGCAAGGCTGGCTTGTTCCGATTCTTCTGGGCCTCTCTGTGTAACAGGGAGACAGAGAAAAGTCTTAACTGCACATTAAGTTGTAATTCATTGTGATTCTCTCCTGCCCTGTCATACTACGATGAATAAGACATTCTCAATCCTTGAAGAACACACAGTACAGTGGGGAACATAAGTGTACATTTGAATTATTAAGAAAACTTGAATTGTATCAAATCAGTTCAATTGCTGATTGGAATTTGGAAAAGCAGAGAGATGAGGGAAGACCATTACAGGTAGGGAAAGAGAAACTGATAAGTTTGGAACAGGTAGTGGTGGGAGAGAAGGAAATAGTAAATACTGCTGCACCTGTAGCAGAGCAGGTGTGAAGGAGAGTCTCTGCAGGGGCAAATGCATTGGAAATAAGAACACGATTACCAGCTTGTTGCATGGTAAGGACCATTTGGACTCTTATTAGTAAGAAACACTGCATTTTAATCATGCGTTTTACAACAAAAGCTTTTTTAAAGTAAATATCTCAGAAAAGAATCATATGGACACACTTTGGACAAACAAGTGCATACATTTCTAAATTGTTCTATGATGAAGTTTTTATTTTTATTTTAAACTAAAAACTTGATGAGATGGGAGCTTTGAAAATTAATGTGGACTCAAAATGTTTTAACCAACATTTAGCAAATTGAAATTTCATTGGTTGTCCAAGGATATTTTTAATAACATAAAACCATGACCTATATAAATACACAAGTAGCACATGCCAAAGATTTTATTTAACTCAGTAATGCAGAAACCCATGAGATATTATAGCCAGTTTAAATGAGAATTCAAAGAACAAGCACATATAAACTATGGCGCTTTATCTATGTGTGTATATCTGGGTGATCTGGAATGCAAAAATACATTTACAAATAGATTCAAAACCAGTCACTCTCCAACTATAAGTAACCAATTTTAATGTAACTGGACAAAATTTATTTGTATTTCTATACACAAGACTCCTTTGCATTATTTACCTGTTCCTTAATTTACACATTGGGGAAATTGCTTGAAGAGACTGGGAAGCATAGATGACTCTGCAGAGTGCACAAGCCAGAACACCCAGTCAGTCGTCCTCAAAAAAGACTTTTGGAGCAGCACTTGTGGCTCAAAGTGGTAGGGCACCAGCCCCATATGCCAAGGGTAGCGGGTTCAAACCCAGCCCTGGCCAAAAACTGCAAAAAAAAGAAAAAAAAAATTGAAAACTTTTCACACTTTCCCCCCCTAATATTAGATTGAAGCTTATTAGCCAAAGTTTTATCCTAGTGATATTTCAAGTGGCCAAATTATGTCTATACATATGTTTAAGGCATGTATAGAGATACTTAGACATCTTTATAACTACACTTTTATTTAAATAGTATCATTTCAAAAAGAGTTTGTACTGGAAAGGAGTTGGAATAAGAAAAAATCATTAGTCTTTTTCTAGTTATAAGCTATTTTAAGCTATCTATGTATTGAGGTGCTTTACATAACACCTCCTTCAGTATAAAAAGTATTTTATATTTTTAGCTCCCTAAATTGAAAATTATTTCCCTTAATACAGACTGTGCAATGTGTGTGAGATTTTTGATCATAATTTCCTATAATTTATTTTAATAAAACTGTATTTTGGAAAAGTTATATTTTAGTATATTAAAATACAAATCTAGTCCAAATCAATGTAATTTAATCAGCTTGCTTTTTATCACAGTAAATTGAATGGTCATAAATCACTTGTAAAGGCTGCAGAGTCGAAGGAGCATCCTCATATATGTAACTGAATTATATTATTTTATAAGATCCTGAAAAGATACTATCCTTGAAGCACAGAGTAATAAGGCACTGCTTTGGTTTTATCAGTAGTATATCATAAAAACATTTTTGAGTTTTAGTGTAAATTTTTTCAAATAAATGTTGGGTATTGACATGCAGAATGGAGATGTGACCAAAAGGAAAAAAAAAAAAAAAAAAAAAAAGTCTTTCCAGAGACTTCAGAAGTTTTTCCATTTTGATACTTTCTCTGCTGTTGAACCTTCATTCACTTGCCCTAAAAGCACTCTGAAGAATTTCAATAACTAATGAAGTTGTCGTTGAGAACACAGTTCCCTGATCCTGCTCTGTGGAATGAGGAAGAAAGGGGAGCCATTAAACTCTAATTAAAAAGTTGATAAAATACCCACAGTAATATTGAAGCATGAATGTAAGAGAGTCTTTGGAATGAAAGAATCTATATATCAGACAAAAGTTGGTCTGGGATTCCCTGAGACATTCCTTTCTGCACTCTGATATTCCTGTTGGAGTCTGAATGGGGTGTCCATATTGAAGTTGAGTGTCAGCATGGAAGATCTAGAAAATAAGGTGCTGAACCAATTATGTCATCTTCTGTTTGTCCATATTGGTCGTTGATTGACCTGTACTACCTTCTTTATTCACTACAGCCTTAATGTCCTGATTTAATAAACTTTTTTCTTCATTGAACTTTGCCGAATTCATGCTTAACTCCCAAATTCAACAGAACAACCCTCCCAACAACCTAACACCAACAGTTTTGGATCCTGGCAACCTTTATTCCACCTAATTTTAATAAACTATGACAGAGACAGCCTCTGTTTCCCTCACCTAGTCTCCTCCAATTCTTTTAAATAATAATTCTCAGTATAGTTTTCCCTCAGTATAAAATTTTTAGAAAGGTTATTTAAATATACTTATTAGACTTAATTAGTATCCTTAATTATATGTGCAAAATCCCTTTTCCCATGGTTTATACTCCGCTCCATGTCCACACATGACTGCTCCCCTAAGCTCACGGTAGTAGGGACTAACTTTCACTGAGTAATTTTTAAGTGCCAGGCACATTTTTAAAGAATTTTAAATGTATTAGTTTATTTACTCCCTAATAAACCTTATGAATTGAATTGTCCTCTTATAAAAAAGTAGAAAATGATGCAGAAGAGCTTGAATAGCTTGTCCAAAATCAAAAGGTGCATTTTAAACACAAGCAGAATGTCTCTGCCACCTGCGCTCACTCCTATCAGCTGGCGGTCTCTGCCTCCGATAGGCGAGCATCACCACACAGCAACCAGACCTTCCAAGCCCAGCATTCTCCAAACAGGGCTCTAATCTTCCTTCCCACCTGCTTGCTCTCTGTGTATTTTCTCTTCTGATGAATGCCTCTATTATCCATCCAGTAAAAGGAATGATTAAATGTCAGGCATTTTTCTAAGAATTTAAATGTATTAACTAATGTAGTCCTTTATTAAACCCTATAGATGAAGAAAATAAAATAGAACGTATATAACTTGTCCAAAAACACACAGTCAGAAAGTTGTAGACTTTTTTGATCTAAGCCTCTCTTCCATTCCTCAAGTCCAGATCTGAGTATACCAAAATGTAAATAAAGCTCTCCGTGATCTGCTCTTAGCTGGTTTCTCCAGGCTTATCTGCTCCTCTGTCCTTGCTTCCAAAGCCATGTGATTCAAACAGTTACAGTGATAGCAGTTCTTGGGGCGTGCAGAGCCGTGCCTCGCTCTGCCTTTGTTTTGGCTGTTGGTGCTGTGTAAAACAGCTTCAATAAAATGTTCTTCCCACATTCTGGCTGGAAAATCAACATTTTCAGAAACTCAACTCAAAACTTATTTTGACTCTGCAGCCTTTCTTGTTTTCCTTCTCCTTGCTCTCAGGAGCTGGAGGTTGGAAGTTTAAGAGCAAAAAATATCAGCCGGTCTGGTTTCTCTGAGGCTTTGCTCTTTGGCTTCCCTTTGTGTCCCCATGCCTTCTGAAGGTGTGATTTCGGGCCGGCTATTTAAGCTCTTCTGTCCAGTCCCATTCCTGTGTCTGTTCCTCTCCTATGGACCCTGATGCTAATCATACTGCATTAGGACCTACCCCTATGACCTGACTTAGCCGTGAGAACCTTTTAAAGGCCCTGTCTCCAAATATAGTCATATCCCAAGGTACCAGTGCTAGGACTTTAACATATGAATTTTGGGTGTATAAATTCAATCTAGACAGCGTCCTAGAAGAAGCTTGGATTTAGTTAGTTTTCAGTAGAAGTTATGCAAATCCTGACAAGGGGCAATTTTAGTTGTTTCTTTAGGAATCTAAATCATGGTTTATGTGATTTCTCAGTTCTTGTCAATAGAAATCTCATAAATATCAGCCCCAAAGGAATATCATTTACTGATAATAATAATATTGTATAAATAATTTTTCCCATTTGTATATGTTTATTTTCAAGATATCTAATTATCATTAATTAATGTTAGAAATTTAAAAGTTTCTAATTCTATTACTTTTTTTCCTCTTAGGGCTAAAAAAATATATAAAACACACTGTGAAGAAGAATTTGTTAATAATATGATTGCCTTTCAAAAAGCCTGTGAAAGATCTCAAGAGATTAAAACAAGAGTTGCAGTTGTGAAAAGTGGTTTAGCCCATCCAATTCCCAGTGAAATGAGAGAATGACCCAATGCCAGATCACATCCTACAATCATCTTAAATGATAGCTATTATTTTTAGTTGAAAGAATTTGAACTAATACTTTGAAATAGTCTATGCTACAGTACGGATTTGTATGTAAATCTTGTAAAAATATAACATCTAGTTTGAATGTTTCTCTTATTGGTCATAATTCGATTTAAATCTAGTTGACTTAGCACCTCCAAAAGGTATCCTTACATATTCAGGTGCCCAAGGAACAATTAACACCAATTTTATTTATTGCGGGCAGTACTGAAAAGACACTGCTTGTGTGCTGTGCCATTGTCCTCTCTGAGTATAGTAATTCCCAAGTTGCCATTGTCCTCTCTGAGTATAGTAATTCCCAAGTTGCCTTAGGAATTCTCTGCCTACCTTAATGTAGTACTTTCTATCCCAACTGCTGACTTTTATAAGATGCTGCATACTTTTGTTACTTTCATTACCTGATTAAATATATTTAATTATATTTCCTATAAATACATAAATAAACCATTTCTGATTTTTTTTTCCAAAATAAAGCTTTTGTCATTGTAGCAGTGATTTGTGCTCTTATAAAAATTGTAAAAATATAAACTATAAAAAGTTAAACATTCTTATCACCTTTCTTGAAGATTGTAAGATCTCTCTCTATATTTTTTAATGTGTTTGTTTTCTTGTGTATATTTGGAGGTAAAGAAGAGAGTAAGAATCCAAATAATTATACCATTGTGATCATGAAGATGCAGAAATCAGATATATCAACTTTACTTCTACTTAATACATACTATTGGTAGAAAATTTTAAATATAAAGAAAAATGTCAAATGATATAAAAATTCTTTGTAAAATTTACACATGAACCGATTTTCAGTAGTAGTTTAATACTGTGGTCTCCATCCCCCTGGCCATAGGCTGGTATTGTTTCCTCCCCAGTTAGGAAGTGGGGTGCACAGCAGGGGGGTGAGAGGCAGGTAAGCAAGTGAAGCTTCATCTGTTTTTCCAACTGCTCCCCATCACTCTCAGCACTGCCTGAGCTCTGACTCCTGCCAGGTAAGTGGCTGCATTAGATTCTCAGAGGAGAGCGAGCCCTCCTGTAAGCGGCACATGCAAGGGTCTCGGTCGCGGGCTGCTGGTGCGACTCCAATGCCTGATGAGCTGAGACGGAGCCGTAAAGCTCTTGAATCATCCCCAAACCTTCCCCCACCCTCACCCCTAGTCCATGAAAAAATTGATTTTCTTGAAACCGGTGCGTGGTGCCAGAAAAGTTGGGAGCCACTGTTTTACTATATCTGGGAAAATAAATGTCTTACTGCAATTAGTTCATCACTCTCTGAATACAGTGTGACTGATGCCCTGCAAAATGTCTCTTTAAGGCTCATCAGTTATGTATGTAAGCTTTTCAAGCTATGGCTTTAAAAATTCTCGAATTTCATCAGTTTATGGTAAAGTTCCCCAAATTAAATATTTTACAACAGAGATTATTCTAAGCTTGACTGCTAACAAACGCTGGTCAGATTTTTCTAATTTTCTATAAAATAATAGTTGTCTATTTATGTCCACGCCTCCAGTTCTCACTTTTCTGTTCATTAGCAGATAATTAATGAGAAAGTCATATTGATATTTTTAATTATTCTGCAAAAAGAACAAAGGGAGATATTATGTGGTGGAAAAAGCATGACTGACTTAGGTTTCCCATGGCAAGTTAGCGAACCTCTGCTACTCCGGTTTTCTGTTCTATGTTTAGAAATAATATTTGTACTTTGGAGAGTTACTTTCCAGAAGGCACATATTTAATAAGTATTTAATAAACGTAAGCGTGCAGTGGAGGAGGACGTCTTCTCTGTGTAGTTAGGAAACTATGTGTCAACTGTGTGAGAATATTGAAAGGCACCGTCAAGGCGTAGTGAACCTGTTCACGTGATATGTATATTATGTACATTTGGATATAAATGATACTCAAGGCTGGTACATTTATCAAATGCTTTTTTGCCTTTCCTTTAAGCTCCCAGCTCATGCTGTGAATCTTTTATAGCTTTTATTATACAGTAGGTAGCCAATAATTTCCTTGACTATCTCTGCTCCACTCTGAGCTTGAAGACAAAGAATATTTTACTCATATTTATGTCTCTAATCCTTTTTACAAAGGAAGATGTGTTATGCATAAGGTTTTTTTTTGTTTGTTTGTTGATAGCCCCCTCTTCTTTTTTTTTTATTTTTTAATAGAGACAGGGTTTTGCTCTTGCTGAGACTGGTCTCTACCTCCTGAGCTCAAACAAGCCACACGCCTTGGCCTCCCTGAGTGCTAGGATTACAGAGGGGAGCCACTACACCCAGCCCAGCCTGAAAAATGTTTAAAATCATACCTAAAATGGAATTCACTTTTACTTTCTTACTATTCTCCACTCCCCAACATTTTGCTTCTCCTCCTGTTTTCCCCAGCACTCATGGGTTCAAAATCATTTACGCGTTTTCCCATAATAGAAACTTGGAAGATACTTCTGACTCCTTTCTTTGACCTCACCACATTTTATTAAATATCAGTACTATATATTCTAGCTGCAGATCTTTGTCATAGAGACTAGGTAGCTTTTCAACAAATCCGGTGTTTTCTCTCTCTATGACACAACTATTCTATAATCACTAGCTTCCTTTGAAGTTATTTGAGGCATAGGGTTAATTGAGGCATATGATTTAGTTCTGACCAAGGGCATCTGGGTAAAAGTGATAAGCAGCCCGTCCAGTTATGGCATGTACTAATCTCCACAATGTTTTCTCTGCTTTGACCACCTTGGAACATCTGGTCTCAGAAGATTGAACCACTAATTGGAAAGAGCATGGGCCCCTAAATCACTGCTTAGAGTAGAATCAAGAATGCTTGTTTTATACTTTATATATCCTAAAAGAAAATTCACTTATGTTAAGGGTTTTCCAACCCCATCAATTACATTAGGCCAGCAGATAACAATTACTTAATCAATAGAGACCTTGCTACTCAAAGGAAGGGTGCCACCATCACAAAACTTAACATAGTGGTGTTGGCTTTCCAGGTAAGGAAATAGTTATTAAAAATAGAAATAAATAGACCCAGATCTATGGGAAGTGTAGCTGAAGTGTTGGCAAGCTTTTTCTCCAAGGAGCAGATCATAAATATTTCAGGCTTTGTAAACCACAGGATCTTTGTGGTAACTACTCAACTCTGCTTTTGTAGAAGCCATAGGAAAAAAGTAAAGAAATGAGTGTGAATATGTTGCAACCAAACTTTATTTATTTATTTATTATTTTTTGAGACAGAGTCTCATTATGTCACCCTTGGTAGAGTGCCATTGTGTAACA
This sequence comes from Loris lydekkerianus, assembly GCA_963574355.1. NCBI lineage: Eukaryota > Metazoa > Chordata > Mammalia > Primates > Lorisidae > Loris > Loris lydekkerianus. Next base: position 8,902 of record CAUYPK010034531.1, read on the forward strand.
GCTCACAGCAACCTCTAACTCTTGAGCTTAAGAGATTCTCTTGCCTAAGCTTCCCAAGTAGCTGAGACTACACAATGCCTGGTTATTTTTTTGTTGTTGCAGTTGTCATTGTTTAGCAGGCCTGGGACAGGTTCAAACCGTCCTGCCTTGGTGTATGTGGCCAGCGCCCTAACCATGAAGCTATGGGGGTTGAACCAGCAATAAAATTTTATTTATAAGCTTGTGCCTGTAGCTCAGTGGCTAAGGCACCAGCCACATGGAGCTGGTGGGTTCAAATCCAGCCCTGGTCTGCCAAACAATGACAACTATAAACAAAAAATAGCTGGGTGTTGTGGTAGGCGCCTGTAGGTCCAGCTACTTGGGAGGCTGAGGCAAGAGAATTGCTAGAACCCAAGAGTTTGAAGTTACTATGAGCTGTGATGCCATGGCACTTCACCAAGGGCAAAAGCTTGAGAATCTGCCCCCCACGCCCCCCAAAAAAGAAAAAGCGAAAACAAAAAAGCAAACTTTATTTATAAAAACACAAGGTTTATAAACCCAGATTTAGCCCATGGGTCACAGTTTTCTGAACTTTGGCATGGATAATTGGACTTGCAATTTTTCAGATCTTAAACACACATGAGTGCTCCGTCATCCCTTCCAAACTAACATCAACCTTAAAAATAACACATTTCTCAAATAAATACCATAACATGTTTTGTACTTTTAATAATAGAGCCCCTCGAAAGTATTGTTCCAGATTAAACTTGTGTACACATACTAATAGTACTGAAGTATTTCTAAATGAAACATCATGAAAACAATATATAAATACCATAACAAAATTGGCTTAAAAGGTAAAGTGCCATTCTGAAGCCCAATGCAATAGGAAGAAATAACAGCAGGTTCCACTAAGAAAGGAAATAATTGGGGAAAAAAAAGCTTAGAACTGGAGAGATGATATACTGTGACCCTTTTTATTTGAAGAGTGAGATAGTGATAGAAAAAAAAAAAAAAAAAAAGCTTCCCTTTCTTTTCTTTCTAGAGTGTCCTCAAAACAAACAATGGCCACCGCAGTCTTGAGGCAGCATCCAGAGATTACAGCAGGGGTATCTCATCTTAGAAGGGAACTAAAATAAGTTAATTATAACTTTCTTTCTTTGAACCAAGAGTATATGTGGAGTTTGTGTTCAATGATCAATTTACTAGTCCAAATTGTGTGATAATAAAGAGCAATGATTGAAAGGCTTTGGAATCAGAAAGACCTGGGTTTGAATCTTTTGCCATTTTATTACTTGTGTAGCATTGAGAAAGTTATGGAAGCTTTGTATAAATTTCAGTTTCTTCATTTGTAAATGAGAGAATACACATAAAGCATTTAGGACATGTGATGTCATAGGCACCCAGTTCATGCCAGGGCTACTTATGCTCCAAGCCCATAGTGATAGCATGAACTCTTGGGAAATGACATTTTTCTCAAAATTCATCTGGTGTCTGGTGTCTTTTTGATAACTTCGTCCTGTTTATTTGCTGTCAGCAGTCTTGGAACTGCAGAAGATAATAAGACCTGCCTATTTGGCAGGGGACGGACAACAACTAGAGAAAGGGACCATCCTGCCACTGTACGGTCCTTCAGGCGATCGCACAAGGACAAACTTAGAGTCTTTAAAAATGTTCCCAGACAAAAGTTTTCAGTCTATTACCTTATCACATAGTATTTACTATCAGATCTCAGCATTTATAATTTCTCCACGGAATGGATGACTCTAGGCCCCCAAATCCAATCCAGGTAAAATTGTATTTTCTCCACTTTTTTTTCTTTTTGTTAACTTTAAAAATTCTACCTTTCATTCTTTTCAGAAACCGTTGAGGTCAGTTTCACTTTCAGTTAAAATGCATAAATCACATTTTCTTCATAACAACTAGCCACGATGAATTGATCTCTCTCTCTCTCTCAATTGAAAACTATAAACACAGGAAAACTAAAGAAACTACATTTCTGATAGGAAGGAGCCCTTTCTGAGGATGCAGAGATGTTAAATCTGGCTGTGGGTGAACTGAGACTTGGACCTGTCAGGCAAAAAGATTTTGCTGAGTTAATTTAAAATTTAAAATTTGTAAGTAGTGTCATAATAGTCTTATAATTTACAAACTTATAAAGATTTTTGGGCTGATATGATGGGTTAAAATCTATAGAAACACCAGATGTACAGCTAGTTCTCCTGATCGAATTTCTCCAATAAAACTTGTATTGAGTTTCCAGTAACGCAGGGAGCTGGAAGGCTCTGTGGTAATAGAGAAAGAGCAGGTGGGGTGGGGGCGAGGTCTCTGTAATCTTTAGTGTTTAGATTCTGAACACCTGCAGGAAGGAGGATTGGTAACAGAGATAGGATAGATTTCACCCTCAAAACACAAAAGAAAACTGCAACACAACCCCAGTCCAACTCAAGCCCTGATTAGATAGATGTGATCGATTCCTTATTATAGCATCCTGAAAAAAATCTTATCTTCTTTAAAAAAAAAAAAAAATCTGCAGTAATTTCAAACACAATGTCTTATATAAAATAAAGAATGCTATAAAGAATATGAATGAGGTGGAAAATATGACCCGTCATCAAGAGGAAATATTGTAGGGTTATTCCCACACATACTGCAGATGTTAGAATCAGTAGAAACATTGGGTGTTAGAAGGGAGAAGCAGACAGGTTGATGCTAGAATTAGGCACTAAGAGAAACCTGGGTTTGAAAACTTTGATGGCTCTCAGATATTTCACCAATGGATAGTCTTTTCCATTTGCCTTTTAAAATTTTAAACAGTTTTATTGAGCTATAATTAACAAAGAAAAAGATGCACATATTTAATGTGTCCAACTCAATGAGTTTGGGGTAGGTACAGACCTGTGAAGCCATCACCACCATCAAGGCCATAGACACGTCCATCACCAGCCCAAATTCCTTCTTCCTCCTGATATTATCATTGTCATCTGTGGTAAGAACACTTAGAAGAAGATCTACCCTCTTATAAAATTTTGAATTGACCACAGATTATATAAACTATAAAATAAGTTTTATAAATAGGTTAAAAAATTTTAGATAAAAAATGTGCCAGACTTAAAGCAAAAATGGAGAACTTCAAAAGGGATATAAAATCTCTGAAAAAGAACCAAATCAATAGTCTAGAAGTGGAAAATGTTATATCATAAATTAAGAATGTGTTGAATGTGCTTAACAGCAGACTGAACAGAGAACAAGAAAGAATTAGCAAACTTGAAGACAAGAAAAATCAGAAATCGTCTAAACTAGATCACACGGGAAATATCTGAGATCCTCTCATCTAGGTAGAATTCAAGGTGACAGAATATTGAGAAATGGAGCATTTATAACAAATGCGTGTTTTACATTTGACTACTGAGTGCCACGTGGTTACAAATGTTATTGGCACTATGAGTTCACCTCCTACACTGCCTTGAACATCAGTATTTTCACGTTGCTTATGTCTAAAATCAACACCTGATGGTTTTCTTAAGCTAAATTTAAAAAGCAATATATGTATTTTTGGTTAATTTGTTTTCCTACTCCCACTCTGTTAGCCAGTGCCTTTAAAAAGATCTCTTAGGGGCAGTGCCTGTGGCTCAAAGGGGTAGGATGCAGGCCCCATAATGCCGGAGGTGGGGGGTTCTAACCTAGCCCCAGCCATAAACTGCAAAAACAAAAAAAACTCTTAGAATCCCGTTAGACTGTATAATAGAATAACTCTTGCCTTAGACACAAATTCTAGACTTAAGATGAATGACTTTTTTTTTTAATTTCACTTACCCACACAAACACAGATTGCATATATACAGGCACATATACAATAAAAAGGGTCTAAAGGACAATTTCTGATAATTACCTCAGATTTCTCTTTAGAATGCTCTACTTCTTATTTTTTTTGTTGTTGTTGTTGTTTGTTTTTTGGCCGGGGCTGGGTTTGAACCTGCCACCTCCAGCACATGGGGCCAGTGCCCTAATCCTTTGAGCCACAGGCACTGCCCTATAGAATGCTCCATTTCTTGATTGTTTCTAATATTTATCTTCTAGAGGTTGAGTATCACTTATGTGAAATGCTTGGTACCAGAATTGTCAGATTTTGGATTTTTTAAATATATGCACATAAATAATGAGATATCTTGGGAATGGGAACCAAACCTAAACACAAAATTCGTTTATGTTTCATATACACATAGTCTGAAGGTAATTTTATATAATATTTTTAATAATTTTGCACATGAAACAAAGTTTTGACTGTGTTTTGACTACAACCCATCACATGAGATCAAGTATGGAATTTTCCACTGTCACATCATGTCAGCATTCAAAAGTTTCAAATTTTGGAGCACTTTAAATTTCAGGTTTTGGATTAGGGATGTCTAACCTCCACTAATATTCAGTGTTACCTGTGTTCCCTTCAAAGTAGAACACTCAAGGTGTTACAAAATGCTGTGATTGCTTATCTTCCTCTTGACTCTAGTTATTTCTCCTCCCAGCTGGGGAAATACTCACAGAGGTCTAACCATTCCCTAGAATATCACCATATATTATATTCCCATATCTGGAGCTACAACGCTTGCAAGCCAGAACTCATGTTTCTCAGGAATGAATATTTGAGCAAACCCACCAGGTAAAGCCATTTGTCCCAGTGAATTGTTGTTGGAAGGCCACCCATTGGATGTGTGGTAGAGGAGGAAGTCATACATTTCAACTGCGCATGATGATGGCCTCACCAATACATAGAGAAATAAAGATCATAACCTTTACTCATATTGCCTTCATGTTGTCTCATAAATATGTCTGCATAGTTTAATATAGTTTTTCTTTCTTTCCATTTTCCCTTTTTCTTATATATATGATATCAATGTGATATATTAATAGGACTAAAGCATAATGAACATTGTACGGCAATCCTGGACTCCAGGTGGGATATAGTAAGTAATGGGACTTTGAGCTACTCCCCTTAATAAGTGTATGTTTGCTCTTTTTGTTGTATCAAACAGACCTATATCAGGATTGAGCCACCTTTTGAGAATAGAGAGACATGTTAGAAGAAAAACAGGTTGAACTTGTCAAATCTATCAAGTATAGAATACAAGTGTCTTAACACTGTGATTAAGTAAATGAGGTGAAAGCTGTGTTAATTAGTAGGATGTAAGCACTCCAATTTGTACAAAAAATCAACACATTGAATCTCATAAAGGCATAAACGTATTCATGATATATGTATATATGACTTAATAAAAAAAAAGAAATAAATTTAAAAAAAATAGGTTATTTGCTTTTATCTTTAAATCACAGGAATGTCCTGTTTGGGGGAAATATCCTTTGACTAAGTCATGTTTTGAGGTGTGGATCACGGCCTACACAAGTTTAAAGGGATCAAATAATTTCTACCCCAAATTCTGACACATAGTTAGCCATTCAAGGTTCAGGCCAGCACTTTTACCCCTTTCATGTTTACATGGATGGAGCTGGAAAATATTCTTCTTAGCAAGTATCTCAAGAATGGAAGAAAAAGTATCCAATGTACTCAGCTCTACTATGAAACCCTATTACAGCACGAGAGGGGGGAAGGGGCAAGGGAGGGAACGGGGGAGGATGATGGGTGGAGAGAGGGTGATTGGTGGGACCACACCTACGGGGCATCTTAGAAGGGTACAGGTGAAACTTACTAAATGCAGAATATAAATGTCTGAACACAATAACTAAGAAAATGCTATGAAGGCTACGCTAACCAGTTAGATGAAAATATTTCAAATTGTAAATAAAATCAGCACATTGTACCCCATGATTGCATTAATGTACACAGCTATGATTTAATAAAAAAAAATAAAAAATAAAAGAGTAATACTAAGACCAAAGGCAAGTAAGATGTTGTCCACACTGGTGTTGAGTCCTAAAGGGGAAGCAGAGAATTTCCAATCACAGAAAGGCAAAAGAGGGCCACGTCCACAGCGCTCTGCAGCCTGGTCCTGCTCCGCAGCCTCCCCGTGTGAGCCCTTTCAGGGACCTTCCTTCAGGCATCTTCATTCAGATTCACAGGTTACTGACTATCCTTCCAGTGAGTTCTCACCGTTAATCATCTGAGTTGCACACAAGAATAAGAATAACTAACATATTTAGTTCATCTCAATAGACAATAATTTTCAAAGGTAAGTAGTTTTTCTAGAATTTGCACAGTAGGCTTTTTTTCTTAGTTCTCTGTCAAATTGATAGAATAATAGTTATCTATCATAAAAATTATAAAGGATAGTGAATGTAATATACCAGAACAGGGCCTGGGCCCTCGTAAGTGTTAGATGAGTGTTTGGTATTGTTGTTAATCATCTTGGGGGAATTTTCAGCTTTGGGGGAAATTGAAAGGGGATACGTCAGAGGCTCAAATTGGAAGGCACATGAAATGCAAGTCAGCCATGGATGCTGAGTCTACCGTGCTGTGGCGCTGATCTTACCCTACCTTTATTTAATTGTCTGAGTTAGATTGTAAAATCTTTATGGTCAGGAAATGCATAGTATCATATTTCTTTTCACAGCTTTCTCTGGAATTATCTGTAAGCATTCTGATGTCTTCCTTGCCTGCGATTTAGAGAGTAGTGAGATACTCACTATATTCATACAGTCTGCATCCAAAAACAATAGAGAAGCTTTCTATATGTTTAATTTTTATTAAAAATGTGTCTATTGACATGATTGAATAATTCTTCCCTCTTTGCTATAGTTTTCTGTCTGATTTTTCACCTTTATTGTTGTCTTCTCTGGTAACAATACACTTTCTCAGGCCATTCAAATCTTATATAAATATATAAACATTCTGAACTATGTTTTACATCAGTCCTATGAAATCAGACTTTCATTCCCTGTCCTTTTCACACTGTAATGAAAATATCTTCAACAAATAACTTCCTATTTTCTAGTCAAATCAGTATCTTCCTGCCTTATTTTTATGGAATTTGCAGCAGCTTTGGATACTATTTATTTTTACCTCTTTGGCACATGTCTTTGCCCCTCGGCTTCTGTGACACGTGCCGTTCTTCCTATCCTTTCATGGTGCTAACAATTTTGAAAACTAAAGGTTTTTATCTTCCCAACATTTAAACATTGAAACTTAATCTCCCAAGTGATCGTATCAAAAAGTGGGCCTTTAGAAGGTGATTAGGACATGTGGGCAAACCCCTCACAAATGGGATTAATGCCCCTACCAAAAAGTCCCCAGAACATTCCCTCACTCTTCCTGTCATGTGAGACCATAAGGAGAAGAAGCCATCTGTGAACCAAGAAGCAGGCCCTCCCCAGACAGGGCATCTTCCCGTCAGAGCCTTGATCATGGACTTTCCAGCCTGTGGAACTGTGAGAAATGAATTTCTATTGTTCATACGTCACCACATCGATGGTTCTCTGTTATAGCATCCTGAACAGACCACTACGTCATTCTCAATCTGTGTGTCCCCTGGTTCATAGTAGTTAGGGCCATTGTTTTTATCTTCACCTGTATTCTGAACAGGTCCTTGTAACATCTGTCCTTGGCTCCAGATATATTTCTAATTATTCTCAGCACACATTCCCTTGTCTGTTCCACATGGAAATCAAACTTCCACATGCTACAACTAAAATCACAACCTTTCCTTTTAGATTGGATCCTGTGGGTCATCCCTAATACTCCTCATGTCTCAACACTACCTGTGACCACGTCCTTCCCATCCTCTTACCTCATGGCCCTTAAAACTCTCCTTCTCCAAATCTCCAATGAGAATGTCTGATTTAATGCTTGCTACTTTAATCCTTAAATCTATCCTGAACCTGCATATCCTAAAATGCAAATCCACTCTTTGGTTGTATCCTCTCTGGGATGGAATAAAGTCAAAACCTTCTTCACTTAGCAGGAAAAAAAAAAAAAAAAAAAAAGTTTTAACAGTCTTGCCAGTACCTACCTTTTCAGTTCTTGTCATCAGAATCGTCAAGCCCCATATTCCAGTCATTAAACTATTCAGTTCTCTAATTCCACTATCTGGAGTGCTCTTATCCTATGTCTGATTAGACAACTTCTGATTGATCTTCTAGAATCAAGGGGCATGCTCTGTTTTTCATCGCAGCATTTCTGGGCATGCCTCTATTACAATCTTTATTGCAAGGCATTACAACAAATTGACTACATACTTTTCTATCCACTTGACGATGGATTCTCTGTGGAGTTTTTAATTTTTTTTAAACCTCCATGCTTAATAAGTCAAGAAAAGAGGTTATTTTTAATTTCCTGGGTATACTGTTTATCCCTTAGAATTTAAAATATTTAATTGCTTTCATTAAAATGTCCTGTGCAGAGGCAACCGATTGATGAGTATATTTTCTAGACTGGTAAAATTGGGATATAAGCATTCAGTGCCATGACAATTTCAAGAGAAAAACTCCCCTCTGTTGTCTTCCTTGAATTAACTATCTCAGCTATTCTGCTGAGGAATCAACTTTTAGATTAAAAGCCCCATTTATAGTAATTTCAAAAACCTCCTACTCTTCCCTCTTTCCCACATTTACAAGGTGGAAAAAAAAAAAAAAAAAAAAAAAACTTGAAAACTGGCTTTTTAAACAGAATTTTTCTTCTAAAAATGGGGTTCTTTAGATAAAGAATAAGAATGATTATGAGAGTTAAATAAAGAATGGAGCACTTTATCATCACTTTGGAAGGAGTCTCTACCACGCTACCTGCATGCGTGATTGTTCGCTATGCTTCTTCTGCCTCTTCTCTCCCCTCCTGCTGCTGTCCGCCTGGCCGGAGGGCAGAGTGCAGTCAGGATCCCCGTGAAAATGGCAGCCCTTCTCATGCCTCAACTCTCATGTCTTACAAAGTAAAGTACTTTGAAGAGGAAAGTCACCTGGTAATCATACAGGTGATCATACAGGTAATGTTTTTTCTTCCATTTGAGGGACCAGGGAGTTCCAGATCCAAAAATCAGTGAGCATGGAATTTGTTTAGTTGGTGTACCTAAGAATATAATATGTGGCCTTTGTGGTGCCCTGGACCTTGCGAGGATGGCTGACCTGCAGCCGAAATCTTTAAGACACTGACCTTGTTCACCCTGTATGTGGTAAAGGTCTCATAAAGAGTCCTCTTATTACATAAAAAATATCTCAGCATAAAATATGCTCTGTGTGTGCTTATAAGTCTGTGGGTGTCTGCTTGTGTTTCCATGTACACATGAATATGCAGGTGCCTGTCTGCGTGTGCAAATGAGAGCTTCTACAAGTAACTGAAGCTAATGAAAGCAGTGGGTTGTTCAGACAAAGGAAACATTGTGTGGGTCTAACAACCTAAAACAGAAAACTATGCATGACCATTGCTTAAAACACAAGGAGAGAGGGACTTTTTATATTTTACTTTTGGAGAGCAATGTAAATGGTAGGTAAAGACAGAAAAATAAGGCGTAGTGCCAGGGAAGATATAATAATGTAAAAAGCCAGTTACAGTTGGATCCAGATTTTTGTGGGAGCTAAAGGTTATTCAACTTAAAGACATCTTCTTTTGAAAATATTATATGAAATGATAAATATGAAGTTAGGAAGGGCACATACAATGAGGGGTGCTGAAGCTGAAGCCTCATTATCTTCACTATAAATCTGCTTGTGCAGCCTGAATACCTAGAAACCTCTTGAAGGGAAGGAGAAAAAGCAGAAAAAAATCAATTGTCAGAGTGGTGGAAGCTTCCTTTTTTTCTTCTCATAAATAGAGACAGCCACCACCAGAAAAAGAGCTAAGGGGTTATTTCTATAGTATGCAGTATTTCTGAATTGATATGTAGGTTTTAAAAGTCAAGAAATGTTGAACTGATGTATTACATGTATAACCCCCACAGTTCATAACAATCCTTCATGTCAGGTCAGGATAATTCCTTCATGCTCAACAGCCTACCAGAGTCAGGATAAGGGAACGGACCTTCAGATCTAAGTAACATAACCCAACTTAGTCATTTCACATTGACATTCCATGTCCAGCATGACTGAGAAAGGTACCACAATTTACAGCCTCAGAGAGTCTATCTGCTGCTACACACGGCCCCTAATAGGGCTGTAGGGAAAGAAGAGCTCTGGTAGCCCTTCAGTGCCTTGGCTTCAAAATGACATAAGTCACGTTTGCTCAGGGCCCTTTGAGTGGAACTTTTCACGCAGCTTCACCTAACACGAGGACTCTGGGAAATGCTGGACAACACATAAGATATTTCAAGGTGCATGCACAGTAAAACGCAGCTGTTGTATAGAGAATATCTGAGCATTGTCTTAGACCAGTCACCACAAGGAGACTTCATTGCAGATATGGTGTGTTTGTGTGTGTGTGTTCATATTATATGGACGTAATATATATACACTATATATTACATGAATACTATATGGATTATATGGTTATAATGCACTATATATTATATTAGATATACTATATACACTATACTATATATTAAACATACAGACATATATGTTTTATGCACACATACCACAGACAGCAGGTTCTTAGAAAGATCAGTTTTTCACAGGGCAACTGTCTGGGCAGAGTTCCTGTGGCTCCCCGTATCTGTAAGCATTTCCTCTGGGTATTTTTGTTTCCTCTCCCATCTCACAGATATGCACGTTGGACTCCCTGGTACATCTTCATGGTCCCAGTGTGAGTGTGGGTGTGAGTTAACTGAGCCTGCAATAGAATAGTGGCCTCTCCAGGGTTGGCTCCCACCTGTGCCTGAGGTTTTTCCATTCTTGGGATAATGTTACTCAGAAGAGTGTGCTTCAATGCCATCCAGGTAAATAGTATTCCATAGTATACATAGACCCCAGTTTATTAATCTACTCATGGGTTGATGGGTACTTGGGCTGCGTCCATGTCTTGGCAATTGTGAATTGAGCTGCAACAAACATTCTAGTGCAAATGCCTTTGTGATAAAATGATTTTTTTTTTTTTTTTTCTTGCTGGTAGATACCTAGTAATGGGATTATGAGATCAAACGGAAGGTCTACTTTTAGCTCTTTGAGAATCCTCCATACTTCTTTCCATAGAGGCTGTATTAGTTTGCAATCCCACCAGCCATGTAAAAGTGGGCTCTTCTCTTCACCTCCTTGCCAGCATTTGCAGCTTTGGGACTTTGTGATGTGGGCCATTCTAACTGGGGTTAGGTGTTATCTCAGAGTGGTTTTGATTTGCATTTCTCCGATGATTAGGGAAGATGAGCGGTTTTTTCATGGGTGTGCTGGCCATCCATCTGTCTTTTTCAGAGAAGTTTTTTATTCATGTCTCTTGCCCACTTACAAATGGGATTGTTTGTTCTTTTCTTACTGATTAACTTGAGTTCTCTGTAGCTTCTAGTTATCAGCCCTTTGTTGGAATCATAACATGCAAAAATCTTCTCCCATTTTGAAGATTATTTGCTTTAGCTGTTGTACCTTTGGCTGTACAAAAGTGTTTTAGCTTGATCATATCTCATTCATTTATTTTTGGTGCTTCTGCCATTGGCACAGGAGTCTGTCTTCTCCATAAATTATTTTCCCAGGCTGATAGCATCAAGAGTTTTCCCCACACTTACTTCTAGGATTTGTATTGTTTTGTGTCTTAAATTTAAATCTTTTAGCAGCCCTGAGAGGGGGCACTGTCCTTTTTATCTTAGCTCTCTCACTGGCTAAGGTCTTGCCCTGTCCTCAAATGCTGCCTGTGGCTTTTCCCGCCTTCTTTTTCACCACTGCTTTCCAAAGAATTGCAAGATCCAGTAGAGTTTACCTGATTTTGCTTTTCTATTCCCCCTATTAATGGCAGGCAGCACCTTTGTTTTCAAGTACTGGGTTTTCTGTGAGAAGGGACAGGCTTGCACCCTTATTTCATGGTGTCTGAGCCCATCGCTAAATAAGAACCCTGGGGACCCATTTCCACTAATGGGCTCCATACTCCCCAGTGGAGTTAATTTCACCTTTATGGTCAGAAAGAGTTAATGTCCTTTGCTACCAGGATGTTAATACAGACGCTGGGGACAAGATGATATCCTGTGATTTTGCAACATGGATATCTTAAAAGTCATTTGCATTTATCTCCCAGAAGTTTTCTCTTAGTTTTATTCTTTTCATTTTCTTTCAATTTTTATTTATTGTGTTGTTCTTTTTTCCTTTTTTTTCTTTTTGGCTCTAGAAACTTTAAAAATATACAATATGCATCCATCACTCTTTGGAAAGGGCATTTCAACAGATTTGATTTTCTTATGTATTTTTTGCCTTTCGAACAACTTGATGAGTTGCTTCATTAATCTCCTGGTCTCCCCGTCCCTCCTCCATCTGCCATCATGAGCAGATGGAGGCAGAACTGCTCAGATATAAAGGGACAGACTCTAACTACAAATATATCACAAAGATAGTAAACAAAGATACTTGGTGATTATTGGACAGTAAAAATTACATAAATCCCATCATCATTTCATGTAGCTGTTATTAAAATGGGCTTTTACAATTTAATTTGATGCATAAACCGTAAGTAAGTGGTGGATAGTGGTTCATACGTACGTTCAGTCAACATATGTCGATTGCAAATAGCTTGTGAAAAAACGAGGGTAAGATAAGACATGTTCCTTGTTCTCAAAAAATATATATACCGAGTATTTCTAAGATACCAGGTGTTTAGGGTCCATATTAGAAGTTCTTAGGGCAGAAGGGTTTTCATAAACACAATATTCTGCTGTCCTTTCACTTTTCACACATAAAATCTCTAGGAAGCCCTCTCAGGTAAACATGATCCAATTAGGATCAGGGCCAATCTATGGGGATCAATCAATAGATCAATACATTTGCGACAAATGTGTTACTGAGCACCCACTGTGGGCAATACATTGTGCTTGGCCTGTGACAAATGTGAAGGATTGTAAATCAATATACCTTCTTCTCTCAAGGAATTAGAAAGGAAAAATAACTCAGATTAAAACATATGTCAAAAGCAATGGGGGGGGGGGCATTAGTGGCACCTGGGGCTCTAACCAACTGCCCCACATGCTCCTCCACCTCCCCTAGGCGGCTCTGTCACAGGGGCCACCACCCCATCCAGACTCCACAGCATAGTTCTAACCCTTTCATTCCATTGTTCCCCCCTTACTCTATGTTGATTTAAAGTGGGTGAAATCCATTTCTCACTCTTTCTTATCATTAATTCAGCTCTCGTCATCTTTCCTTGGGCTGTGCTATGGCACAGACTCTCAGCTCCGCACTTTCTGCTTCCACCCTGTAAGTGAATCCTTCTTTCTGAAGGAGGAATCTGTTCCCGCCACTCCACAGTGAAAAGCCTTCAGTGCCACCCCTTTGCCTTCAGATTCAAATGCAAGCAGCTCAGCATGGGATGGAAAGTCCTTCAGAACTTAGGTCTCTCTGCCTTCAGCCTCATGTTCACCTGGAGTTTGCTGCTCTGAGATCTGCTCACACACAGCCCCTGTGATCATGGTGTCCCCTTGGTCCGCAGTTTCTGCCCCTCCCGCCTGCTTGTCTCCATTTACCCATTTTCATAATGAAGACACTGCCTCCATACACCTCCCTTGGAAATTTCTCTCTCTGTCCATCCTTCCTGCGTGCATCTGAGCCTGGTGTCCCTGTCCTAAGTATATAAGGCCTTATGCACATTGGTCATTATTTTTGTCACATAATAACATATCTGTGCATTGACTTTCTTCCCACAGACCACAGTGATGTTGAGGGTGGAGACCTTCTTTCTTATTTTCCCATCCATAACCCACATAGCACCTGATAAACAATGAGGATGTAGTGACATGTGTTGAATTGAGTCAGTACAAATTGCAGGCTCTCTGGAGAGTGAAAAATGACCTTAGATACAAAGACTGGACGCAAACCGGTGAGATACCAATGACCCAGCACCCACAGTCAGCAGCGGAAACTGCTCGTGCTTGTAAACCTCGTTCCCTTTCCCTTGAGTGTCCTCCTAAAATCGATTGCACTAACACGGATGAGGATGAGAAAGATGGGGGAGTGTGTCAGCCTCAGCTTGGGAAAGTGTTTTAGGAATAAAACAAGTTTTTTTTAAGACTTGGTGTTTAAAGAATATTTGAAGAGTTGAGGAAGAAAGGTCTGACAGTTGTTATTAGTTATATAACCCAACTAATAACCTGATTAAATACTTAGTTTTTCTACACCGGGGTTACCTCGTGTGGAAAATGAAGAGAAACCCTGCAGGGGGTGCTGTTTGGAGGACTGAGTGCTAATCCCTGCACAGAGCAGGGCGTGGCTTGCCTTAGGTGTTCTACAACATTAACTACCATGTTATCTTTAGAGACCCTTGGGTCATTCACTGTCCTCTTGAAGTTAATTATCCCTGAAATTATTAGCAATGGAATCCTAATGGATGTTTTTCAAACAAAGATCTGGAGACATTGCTCTATAGTAAATAATTTGACACTTAAGCTCTTTGAAGATTTGTAGTGTGGATCTCTGGTGTGTCACGTGTTTCTGTGGTGGCACATTATATAAATTTCATCAGAGTGCAGGTCCATTGAGGGCAGAAGCAATGGGTCCATCTTACACTTTCCCATGCCTAATGCAATCTGATATTATGCACACAGTTGACAACTGATGAATGCTGTTAACAGCAACGACTGTATTGATTTCTGTCCTGTACCAGTTGGTCTGCCAAGCTGGAAATGAGGAAATAAAAAAAAAATGGAATGAGGAGAGCATTTTCTGTATCTGAAATGAATTGACCAACTATGAAAAACAGCTAAAACAGGTAAGCAATATGAAATAAATTGCATCAATTCAAGTGTGAAAAAGAAACACTTGAATAAACATAAAAATAACTTGTATTGTTTTCTTTTAACCTTAGCTAAATGGGCAGGTTAAAAATTACCACAACCACGTTTTTCAGATGCCTTGTCTTACTTGAAATTGTAAAACTCCATGTCCTGCTTGAAATTGTAAAACTATGTGTGGAAATTTTAATTTCTAAAGATCACAGCAGTACTTTTTTCATACCGTTAAAAAATTACAACCTTCTTGTTAAAAGTAAATCTGGAATCAGTGGATAATTATCTGTTTTCTGATCAGTTGTTTTCTCCCTGTTGTATACAAAGCTCGATGATCCAGGGAGGTCACATTCATCTTGAGTGTTTGACATAATTGGCTAACTGTCCGCAGAGACATTAATTCAGAATTCAAGTGATTTCTGGATAAAAATGTGAAGTCATATTTAAAATGGAAAACCAACAACACAGTGATACACAGGCTTAAGATTTTTCTTAAGTTTAATGATATGCGAAAAGTTTTCTATGAATAAAGAATTGATTTGTTTGAAAATCGTGCAAAATATGGAAAAGATAGAACTCTGGAGCTAAATCTAAGATCAGGCACAATGTGCTGCATGAACCATGGGATAGCTTTTTATTCCTTTTAAGTAAATAAATACGGATGTGTACTAAAGACTCAGCTATGTCCATTTCTACTCGCTGGAGCTGTAGTTCACTTACTTTAACCTTGCCACGTTATCATTCAACCGTATGCTGGTAGCTCCTATAAATGTAATTGACTTATTAAATGGATAGGGCCGTCTATATCAGAGGCTAGGAAATAAGGAAGGCATAGAATTAACTTGTCAACAAAGCAGCAAAGTGGACACACAACATAAAAATATCAAAGACAGTTCACTGAATGAGATGAACTAGTTTAAAAAGATCCCTAAAAATGCTTTCTAATTTGACTTTTAATATTTAGCCACTTTAAAAATCTTGTGTGAAACAGAATAAAACAACACATGCAGACCATAGCTTTCAGGGATCTGTTCTGCAGAGCAGGTGATGGATAGAGGGGCCCCCACAGAGCAGGTGAGGTTCCTGATAGCTGTGAGGAATGTAATTTGGAAAGAAAAAAAACATACATGCATTCCTCCTCAGAGTCCTAATTTCTCTCTTGATCTCTGATCATTGCAACTTGGAGTTTAATTACAAGTGAAATTTCATTAAATCTTTGAAGATGAATCTCCTGGAAAATAACATAGCAGCTATGAGGATGGGTTCAAACTACTGGTAAATAACATGGTAGATACGAGTATGAGTTCAAATCCTAGCCCAGCACTTGCTACATGTAGCCTCCAGCAGTTTCAATAACTATTCTGAGCAGCATTTGCAGAATGTGGGAAATACCCTTGGTATACAGTATGTTTTATGATATGAATGGCAGCTGATAAATGTGGACTAGCTTGCTTATTTGTAAGTTGACAGTTGCATTCCTCATAGGGTTCTTGGGACAGTTAAGTGAAATAATATAATATTCAGTGTCTGCTTAACCAGTGATCATTGTTATTGTTGTGATGAGGGTGATGATCTTCATCACCTAGGAAAGATTCCGTATCTCTTCTTTTACAAAAAGAATCAAACTGTAATGTGTCCATGGAGAAACATTTGGCCAACTACAAACTCTGCTTTATGTGGATACCCATTACTAGTTGGGCCATTCGCTGACGTACTGCCCATACATTGAATACTGCTGGGTTCAGGGAGCTCCAGATTTCTATTGATATAAAGATTTATAAAAAGTCCGGCAGGTTTCTACCATTTTCCCTTTCCTAAGGGTGGCACATGAAATAAAAGGAGACATAAAATGGAAACTTTTAGAACAAGTAGACCTTGAGCTTGGTGTCCCAGATTAGCAATCTGGGGATTATGGATGGCCCACTAAAAAGCCTATGTCAGAAGGATCCTTGGGACTATTTTCATTTCATTGTAGGATCTGATGCTAAAAGAGAGTGGTGACAGCTCTGTCTGCAGCCTTATTCTGTGCAGCAGAGGTGTCCAACCTGCTGCCCACAGGCTGCAGGCAGCCCAGGAAGGCTATGAAGGTGACCGACCCAACATGAAATCATAAACTTACTTAAAACATCATGAGTCTTTTAGTGATTTATTGGTGGAAATAGATTGTTTGGCTCTCTAGTGAGACTTCTGTTGACAGCAACATCATGTTGCAATATCACATAAAATAAACCTGCCTATGTTCTCGCTATCTGGAAACATTCTGCTTCAGTTTTATGGTGGGGTATGGCTGGTTGTGCTTTATCTCAGCGCAGCAGAATTGACACCATCAGGTATTACACATACTTGTGTGGCTTGCCCAGGCGGCGATGGTCAATAATATTTCAATCTACAACATGTCAATCTACATTCAATCACAATGTTAGATGTTCAGCATCTTTTACAAGTCAGGTAAGCATCCTCCTGTGATATCACGGTACCCCCACACCTTCGAAGCACCTCCCACATCACCTGCTGTATAATCGGTCTCCCAATTGTTCATTGGCAGCTGAGATGTGGAAGAGCCCAGACCTTGCCTTTTATTTTCTTGTAACTTAATTTTCACAATAAAAGCAAATTTAGTCCCATATTTAGTATTACTTTTTTAATCCCAGCATGGCTTCTACAACATCTCAAAAGAAAACTGAAAAAATTACAGATGAAGGAAAATTGTTTACTGAGAAGTGGATGGATGGGTACTTTTTGGTTGAGACAAATAGTAAAGCACTCTGCTTAATACATAAGGAATTTTTGCAAGTTTTCAAAGATTAATAATTTGAAAAGGCATTATATACAAAAACATGCTGACAAATTTGTTGAGTATGAAGGATTGTGTTATAAGGACAAAATAGCAGAACTGAAAAAAAAAATCCGTTTTATCAACAAAATTTATGTTAACGTTATGATGGGGTCATATGGATTCTATTGTAAAAGTTATTTACAAATAAGCACAACCACTTACTGAGAGGGAGTTAAGCAAGAGCATGTCCGGAGAGCACGCCAGATACAATTTGCCTTGAGAAAAAAATGGAATATTTCTAAGATCAGTTTGTCTCCCTAGACTATAGCCAAGAGAATTAAATTAATTAGAAAATATATTGAAAAAACTTTGGAGAGTGAAGCTGCTAATTTTAAATGTTATACTTTGGCAATGGTTGACAGACCTGATGCTACAAACACCGTTCAAACTGCTATTTTTATTAAAGGTTCTGATGATGAAGATAGTGTCACTGAACACATGGCTTCTTTATTGCCATTAGGAGACACAACAAAGGGCGGCGCCTGTGGCTCAGTGAGTAGGGCGCTGGCCCCATAAACCAAGAGTGGCGGGTTCGGAACCAGCTCTGGCCAAACTGAAAAAAAAAAAAAAAAAAAATAGCTGAGTTTTTTGGCAGGCTCCAGTAGTCCCAGCTACTCGGGAGGCTGAAGCAAGAGAATTGTCTAGCTGGAGGTTGCTGGGAACTGTGATGCCACAGCACTCTACTGAGGGCAACAAAGTGAGACCCTGTCTCTTAAAAAAAAAAAAAAAAAGACAAAACTAAATCAAGAGATTTATACAAAGAAGTATACGTTAAAGGGATTTTCTTTATCTGTGTTCA
The DNA here is from genome assembly GCA_963574355.1 of Loris lydekkerianus. NCBI lineage: Eukaryota > Metazoa > Chordata > Mammalia > Primates > Lorisidae > Loris > Loris lydekkerianus. The sequence continues at coordinate 27,299 of CAUYPK010034531.1, forward strand.
TTATTGATGTCCTGGTCATGGGAGGTAACAGAAAGGGGCTTGTAAAATTAATAGAACACAATGTAACTGCTACCCCAAGCTCATGTTTGATGATGTACATCAATAAAATTTATTCCCCAAACCTTTAAAAAGGGATAACATCATGCAAATTGTCACCAAGACTATGAATTTCAGAAGGACCAAGGGATTGAATCATCACCGATTCCAGAAATTCCTTAAATGTATTGATGGTAACTATGCTAACATCATTTACCTTTCAGAAGTAAAATGCCTAAATTGAGGCCAAATATTGAAAAGATGTTATGATGTGCGACATGTTATCAAGTCATTTATGGTATCAAAAACCAAATTCGTGCCCTAGAACTTTGATGATGAAAAATGGCTTACAGGCTTAGTGACTGTGTCTCAGTGGTTAGGGCACAGGTCACATACACTGGGGCTGGTGGGTTTGAACCCGGCCCAGGCCTGCTAAACAACAATGACAAGTACAACAACAGCAACAACAACAAAATAGCCAGGGGGCGGCTCCTGTGGCTCAAAGGAGTAGGGCACCATCCCCCTATGCCAGAGGTGGCAGGTTCAAACACAGCCCCCGCCAAAAAAAAAAAAAAAGCCAGGCACTGTGGCATGTGCCTGTTGGCCCAGCCACTTGGGAGGCTGAAGCAAGAGAATTGCTTAAGGCCAAGAGTTTGAGGTTGCTGTGAGCAATGACACCACAGTACTCTACTGAGAGCAACATACTGAGACTCTGTCTGAAAAAAAGAAAAAGAAAAGAAAACTTGTTTACAGATTTAGCCTTTTTAGTGGATTTAAATGAGTTAAACACGAATCTTCAAGGTAAAAGCCAGTTTATTGATACAATGTTTCAAAGCTTAACAGCACTTGAAATGAAATTGAAATTATGGCAAACTCAAATTAAGGCAAACAATTTTATGCATTTTGACACATTGGCAAAACAAAGTCTTGTGAATAGTAAAATACATGTGTCCTTGCTTTTCAATTTGATACAAGAATTTGAAAAGAGATTTCAAGATTTACAGGAAAGTAACCAATATTTTGGTGAATTTATGACTGCATTTTCAGGTAACCTAAATATGTTATCTGACAATTTTCAAATTGAATGTGTGGAGCTGCACTACCCAACTTAAAGAAAAATTTGATCATGTCTCTTGACTGGAATTTTATAGGTCCAAATATCCGTCCCTTCACAATGATGCCTTGTTCACATCACTGTTATTTAACGGCACCTACATTTGTGAGCAGCTATCTTCAAGAATGAAGCATTGAAATTAATACCACATACCTGGTGATTTTCTTGAGAACTCACTGAGAACTGCAGCTACTTCCATCAAACCTGGTACTGATGCATTAATTTCTCAAATACAAGGTCAAATATCCCACTAGCTTTATGCTGCCTACTTTTCTTTTACTTTTTTTAATAAAAAAAGATATTAAAAAACCCCAAAGACATTCTGTTACTCGGATATGTACCTTTTCTATATTAGTGATCACAAACTTGGGATCTGCTCAATGATTCTAAAAGACTGTGGAAGGGCTGATGCATAATTAGGATTACTGTGTGAACTTTTCTGCTTATCTATGGTGGTAGATATCATGAAAATTATGCATGGGCCTTTCTGTTGTTGTTGCTCAGCAGTTTTTGGTAGTGATTGTGCATTTAATATACGGCCCAAGACAATTATTTCCTTCCAGTGTGGCCCAGAAAAGCCCAGGTTGGACACCCCTGCTGCGCAGAATGAAAAGTTACTCAGAGTCTGTCTCCCTTGCCTGTTTTTGGAAAGCCATTGAAAGGCACGACTTTTACTATGGTTACTTAGATTCTTTGACTGATGTGTACGTCCAATTTGATTTACGTAACTCATCAAGAAAATGGAACGGTAACAATTTCTCCTCCTCAGACATCTGTAGCACTTCATCAGGACCTCTGATGCTTCCTATTACAATTACTGGTGAATCACATACCATCCTTGATGCTACGGCCACATCTTATTATCAAAAAGTATCGTATTACACACATGCAGAAGTATGTACTAAATGTGGGACCTTACATGCAACAAACACTCAATAAAGTTTTATTAAATTGAATTATCCCCTGGTGATCTTTAAATTGTATCTCCCCAGAGGATACTTGACTCTCCAACTCAGATGCTTCTTTTGTCTGTTTATAACATCCTTTATTTCCTCATAGACTTTTCCTAATATTAACTAATTGATTAATTAGTTATAATCCTTTACTTAATTGTCACCGCCAGGGACGCTACACCTCCTGGTGCCGCACAAAAGAACCAGACAGGGCACTGATTGAAGTGCTAGCTTGCAAGAGGTGAGCTACCCAGAGGTGTAGGAGAGCCCCGAGCCCCCTCTTCCAGGGCTATTTATGAAGATGATATGCAACAGGTGTGGAGCATTAAAGCAATGACAACGAGGGCTGCGTGTGTAAGGATTGCCACTTGCTTTTTTCTCATGTGTTCTTTCCCCACAACCCCCACGAAGGAGCGCCAAGCATCAATGTTTAATACCTGCTTACTGATGAGTGCCCCTTCTTATCTCATTCAGGAACACTGAGTTATTTGTGCCCCTAAGTCACAAAGCATCTCTAGGCTCGCCAGGAGACTGTCCCATTCTCAGCGTTTCCTTTTAATGTGATGAGAATCAGTAACTGTCCTTGCAAGCCTGGTGTCCACTCCTCTACACTTCATATCTGTTTTCCTAATAAAATCTTGAAGGCTATAACTGTACCTATCTTCATGACACTGTCCCTAACATAGTATCTGTAGGCACCAGGGAGATACTTTATAAATGGCTGACAAGGATTCAGCAATTATCCCCTCCCCTCACAGCTGCACAACCTGGATTTTTATACCATTGCTTCATAAGACCTATTCCTCTATTCTCTCATATCTTCCATAATGTGTTAGAGCATATTTCTCACAATATGTTGGACATCTATGTGTGACTTACACCCCAAAAGCACAAACCTCTGGCTGCATTTTGTTCAATGCAGTGAACATCCTCACCTTCCCACCCGCCTCATAAAGGAGTATTTTTGAGTCAATAATGTAGTGAACACATTTTCCAGAGTCCTTATTATAGCTTCTTTTCTTTCTTGCTACTCACCTTTTGGTCATTTTCCAATTCATTATGATGTCAACTTGAGGTGAAGTTGTTTTGTGAAATTTGTTAGAAGAAGTTTAGACAAGGGAGTGATTTGTAGATTCAGTTATCTTTGCCATTTTCTATACACTGCTCTCTTAGATAACCAACGTTTGAGTATGTATATGGGAGAACATTGCCAAATAAATCTCATGACACTTTCTAATGGCAAATTCATGTTAAATTAAAAATATGGGAAAGGCAGTCATAACATATATTTGCTTTATTTAATTCAACCAATATTTTTCTGTCTGTTATGGTCATATTTGTTATTTGGAAATGAAAATGTAAAAAAAACTGTATATTTTAATGGATCAATATTTTACTTCTATAGTACATAAAGTGGAAATACTAGAAAATAAGTTTTCAGAATTCTATTGAAATTTAAATACAGTTTATTCATAAAATAAAATTGTGCTATATTCATTATGTTATTTTAAATTAATTTTCCTCCCACCTCCCACAGGGAGGAACAGCAGCTTGTCCTTCCTAACTTCTGAGAAGAGTCGGTAAGAGAAATGTACCCCCTAGAAAGCTGCGTTCTGGATGGTGCCTGTGACTCAATGGAGTAGGGCGCCAGTCCCATATGTCAGAGGTGGTGGGTTCAAACCCAGCCCTGGCCCTCCCCCAAAATAAAAGAAAACTGCATTTCTCCAAACTGGAGTTTCTTTATTCTTGTTGTCTTCCTGTAGGATGCAAACAATCAGCTTGTCCCTAAGCGATCACATTGCAATTAGTCAATAATGATCATAAATGAGAGTCCCACTTTCCCTCTGATGCTTCCTTTCTCCAACAACATGATTGGCAGAGTGAGTTGAATGGAGAGCGATCACCAGATCAGTGGCCTTACTCTGAAATCTGGTCCTAGGTGTCCTGGCATAAAGCTACAAGAAGGAACCTATTAGCTTGTAACAGTATTTTGTTTCTCTGGAGCCTTCAAAATGTGTACTTTGTTTGCAGAAGTACATGAAATCATCATATTTATACTTTATTTTACAAAAAAAAAAAGTGCTAGGTTTTTTCTTTGTTTTGTTTCCTTTTTGAAAGGTGATATAAAGTGTTCTGGAGAGCTTTGCAGCTTTGTAACTTTAGGTTTGTAAGGCAGAGGAATAAGATTCTTTACCATATTTTTCTTTCTTAAAAAAAAAAAAAAAAGTTTCAAGCTTTTCTGTCCAGTGAGTAGAGGATATTTTTGTGTGAACACAGCCTGATTTACAAAAGAACTCTATTTTGTGAATAAAACCTCCCTTGTATACTTTTTTAATATCTCAAAATACCTGTTGTGGTTCACACATTTTTCTTCCTTGCCATGCGTTTCTGTGTTCTGAAGACTAGGAAAGAATTTCTGCTGCGGAGGAAGCTTACCCTTGGGGGGGGGGGGGGGCAGACACCTGCGTTAGTCAGGCATTTTTTTGTGTCCAACCATTTTAAGAGCCTTCACCTTATAATGAAGGGCTTCGAGACACTAGCAACTAACCTATTTGGATGGTAACAAATGATAGGGTTTGACCCTGCCCAAATAGAGTGGACCTAACTGAAAGAATCAACCCCCTACCCTCTCCCACCGGATGTCCCACCTAAGAAAGGTGAATGGGTCAACCACCTACCCTACGCCACCGGATGTCCCACCTGGGAAAGGTAAAGGGACTAAGCCTCACCCTTACAACAGATGTCCAACCCTTGAAAGGGAGTGTTCTGAACCCCACCTGCCTGACCTTTAAAACCCCTATTCACCATTACCCATGTGTGGGCATCAGGTTGTTCCAGTTTTTTGGTTATTATGATTAAAGCTGCTGTTAATGTTTTTATACCTGTCTTTTGCTAAACATTATTATTGGGTATAAACCTAAAAACATAAGTTATGCCTATGTCTAGTTTAAGCACCAATTGAGGGACATTTACCCAAAGTAATTGAATCATTGTACACTCCAGAAACGTAGAAGAGCTCACGTTGTGGTATTACTTACACTCTAGGTATTGTAGTTTTTTCAAGTTTTGCCTTCTAGGGGTTGAGTAGTGGTGTTTCACTGAGGTTTTTAGTTTGTGCTTATTGAATGGCATGACCATATGATTTATGTTTAGTTGTTATCAATAGTAAGAATTCTTTCATTCCTAAGACAAATTTTCTATAATACTGAGTTTTATCCATTTACATTTGTTATGATTATTAAATTAGATAAATATTTCTATCATCTTATTTTATGTTTTGTAGACAAATAGTAAAAAAAAGAATGCTAGAATAGCAATATTAGTACTTGTGTACTGAAGAATTAACTTTACCCAAACAGAAGCTGGACCTTTTTCCTGGGTACTGGGAAGTGACCTTTATATTCCTAGACTTGTCCAGGGAATTGGAATGTCTTTGTTTTGGCAGGTCCCTTAGAAGAAACCTGGTGGTTATGCTAATAAGGTGACTAATAGTGGGCTTTAAGAAGCTTATGCTAATGAATTGACTCCGAGTGGGTTTGGCTATACTGGAAAGACAAGCTTTATATTTTGATATCAGCCTGATCTCTGTGGAGTGGAGGAGCAGATGGAGATTAAGTCACATGGGCAAAGGTTCAATCAATCATGTTTCTACAGTTAAACCCTGATTTAAACAAAATAAAAAAAAAAGAAAGTGGGCAGCGCCTATGGCTCAAAGGAGTAGGGCGCTGGCCCCATATGCCAGAGTGGCGGGTTCAAACCCAGCCCTGGCCAAAAACAAACAAGCAAACAAACAAACAAACAAAAAAAAAACAAGAAAGCGCCTTTGGACACTGGAGAGGGGTGGTGAGTTTTCCTTGGTTGGCACTACTCTGTGTATTATCACACTTGGATACAGAGAAGGTGATGGGAGTTTGTGTTTGGACCATGATTTATAAAATAATAAATTTCTTAGGGAAATGTTAATAGTTTAGTAAAACAGTCTCCAAATATAGAAAGCCAAATCTTTTAGAACAAGAAGAAAATTTTAATTCATCATTAGAGTGGGAGACATTAATGCACATTTTTTAATAGATCAGTCAGGGAAAGAAAAAATTAATAATAATATAGACAATATGTGCAATGTAATTAACAAGTAACATGTTTGATTTATCTATCTACTTAGCACCTAATTACTAGAAAATGCACATTCTGAAGCAGACATGAAACATTTAAGAATTGTGTGCTAATAAAATTCTCAATAAATTAAAAAAATTATATGCAACTTAGGGAAAATGGTGATTATGCCATTTTTTTTTGTGCACAGTGTACACTTTTATCTGTGTTCCTTTTTTCAAGTAAGAGGCATCTGGCACGCTAAGTAAAATTGCTTGAGGCAGAGACCCTGCTTTTAATACATGTTGATTGAAGGATCTGTCGAGAGGAAGGCGCCTTTACATTTGGCTCTGGTGGCCTGTCAGCTTGATGCTGGGGAACCCTCATCAGCATGGGTATGTGCCTGTCTCTATGTATGTGCCCTGCTGGGAGTTTAGTTGTAGTACTCCCAACTCCAAATCCTTTGTATTTTTCCGCTGACTATCCCTTGACTTCCTTAGGAGGCTGCTGTCATAACTATCTCAGTAATTAATGTTATGGAAAGTCTCATAAATGATGCTGAACGGAAAAATGAATCCCAACATGCACAAATGTATAATATTAACATTTAGCTCGAGGGTATTGTTCTTAATTGTCTTTCATTAAGAGAGGTATAATTTGTTTCATAACTGCTTCAATTGATCTTATAGTGATTCAAAATATTTTAATTGCAGGATGAAGTCCATTTAAAGATTGAAAAATGAAAAATGTTTCTGGGATTATGACAATGTTAAGAGCTTTCTCTCCCTCTCTCCTTTTTTTTTTTGCAGTTTTGGCCAGGGCCGGGCTTCAATCCACCACCTCTGGTATATGGGGCTGATGCCCTACTCCTTAAGCCACAGGTGCCGTCCCCTTCCTCCCCCCCTCCCTTCCTCCCTCCCTCCCTCCCTCCCTCCCTCCCTTCCTTCCTTCCTTCTTTCCTTCCTTCCTTTCCTGTTTCTTTTCTGACTAGTATTTTTTTTTAATCTCTATGATGCTAACAATACTTTCTACCAGTGCTTCTCAAACTTTCATGTGCAAACCTATCACCTAACAATGTTTTTAACATATGGATTCTTTTTAAGTGGGTCTGGGAAGAGGTCTGAGATTTTGCATTTCTTCTTTCTTTCTTTTTCTTTTCTTTCTGTTTCACTGCCTTCAGTTTTTTTTAACCATTATTCTTTTGTGGCAAGATATTTACCATTTGAGTTATTTGTAAGTGTGGAGTTTAGCAGCTTTAAGCACATTCACATTGTTGTGGGTCCTCATCACTGTTCATTACTCGTCTTTTCATTTTCCCAGACATGGAACCTCCACGGCCATCAGACAAAGATTCTGAATTTCTAACAAGCTCCCAGGCAACACCGGCACTGCTGGTCAGTAGACCAGGCTGTTTGCATCAAGGCTCTGCACTCCACTGAAGTGACTGCACTATCCTCTCAACATAATAATCGGACTTGTTCAGGTATTTAATCCTAAATCAGTTAAAAATATCTCAGCAACTTAAAAAACGTCTTTGAGAAAATATGAGACAAAAGTATAGTGAAACAGTCACTTAATAAATAAATTATATAGAAAATAAACACTTGTTAGTTCTGTTGTAAGAAGGTTATTTTTTCTTTTCTTTTTTTTTAATTATTAAATTATAGCTGTGTACGTATGAAAGCTATAACCCAGTTATAACCTAAGAATATAGGGAAGGGGGTGAGGGAGGGGAGGGAGGGGAGAGGATGGGCAGAGGGAGGGTGATTGGTGGGATTACACCTGCGGTGCATCTTACAAGGGTACATGTGAAATTTAGTAAATGTAGAATATGATTGTCTTAACACAAAACTAAGAAGGTTATCTTTTCAACAAATGTGTTCTCACACTTTGCAGAAGGGAGTTTGATTTGCTTTTAATTCGACTCTTCAGTACCTACCAGTAGATGGCAGTGCATATTCAAGCTTCCAGAAAGAGTTTGCGTGACCAAGGCAGAGCAAACCCTAACGTTCAGGAAGACGGTCTTTCTCTTATCCTCCCCACATCTAACCCCAAGACGGAGTCCTGGAGCTCTTATTTGCAGAGCACTTTAATTTGATAATGGTTTTAAATATCTGCTTTTGTTCAACTAGAATGTTAATAAATATTCCGATTTCAGCCAATCAAACACATTCTTTGAGAGCAAACGAAAAAAATTAAAGTCAGGTTCTAGTAGAAATTTAGTTTACATTTGTACATTGGGTGTGTGGGTAAGGGGAGTAATTCTTTTTCAAAGTAGGTATCGAATGAGACACAAATCTGGAATTGTGGTAAAGAATATTGAAAGGATTATTGCAAATGTGGCAAAGTGTGTTATGATGCAGAGAGAGGACCTACTGCAGTGGACTGTGGGGTCTGCCGCCACGCACAGGTTAAACCAAGAGGTGTTTTCTCTTACGGTAAGGAGTGACCAAGGCTACAGAAAAGTTAGTGTATGGAAGTGGGATGCAAGAGTGGCCAGGAGATTGGACAGTAAATCAGAGAGTGTCTTGCCCACACCAGCCTGCTCTCAGGAGGTGCTGGCTCTGCCTGAAGGTGGTCAGAATTCATGGACCTGGGGAAGGGGAGACCTGGGGAACTTTCCTTAAGGAAAGTTCACTAATAAGCATTTGATTAGGGCAACAAGTGCTTCAGCTAACTCTCAATGAGGCAAAGAACGGGAATTTGGAAGGTTTTGTCTGGTCTGTCATAGGCAACCCAAGGAGAGCATGCGAGTCTTCAGTTACCCAGTGAAGGCTGTTTCTTTGTCGTAAGGTATAAATAAGATAATGAGATTTCTTTAACATCTCTGTTTTCTAGGATCACGGGATTCTGGCAAAATTCTGTATTTTATAGCTAAAAAAGTAAGTATTGACAAGAATTTTTGTAGTGATTCTTGCATTTATTCTATAAATACTTACTGGGAATTTTAGTGCTGAGATGGTGTGGTCTTTGGTTATTAAAGAATGCACACATAATAGGTATAAAATACTCCCCAAGGATCCTGTAGCTTCCCAGTGCAGAGCACTTACAGTAATCCAGGTAACTTAAAATAAATGGTTTGATTTGCCCCAAATAATCTAAGTTAATGAACCAGTGGAGAAGCTTATTAATATTTGTTTGATAAGTGAATGAACACATATTCTGCATTAGACACATCGGTGCATATTAGACTGAAGAAGAACTGACCTAAGAGTTAAATTTCTCAAAATGTTTCTTTGCTGTTCATGCGCAAAATCATCTGGTGTGTCTTCTATAAAGTCTGAATGCTGTTTTCAGGGTGGATATATGTATTTTTTTGTATATTTATAGAATCTATTATTCACTTTCCAGAAGTACTGTGATAACTACACCTTTATGACTCAAGAAACCAAAAAGGTTATTGGCATCAACTGCGGGAATGAAGGCGAATTCCAAGTCCTATCTCAAGGATCAAAATTTCAGAAAGAAGCTTTCCCTCCAACTACTATTTATCCAAGGACTGTGATTTCAGGTACAGAACAAGGGTCTGGGAAACATTTCTATCTAAATACTTTATATATACATATATTTATAGAAATACATATATATTTGCTCTTGTTTACCTAATGCCTTCAGGGTACATGTTGTAATAGGTCCTTTTGGATTAAGATACTTTTCCAAGTACACAGAACTATGAAATAAAACAAAAAAGTGGCAGAGAGGGCTTTGGGTAAATAGTCAAAAGATGTTATGAAATAATTGCTCTTTTTCTGCATCCAGGCTGTGTGCTGGTACAAGGCTGAAAGGAATGTGGTCTCTGCCCTTGAATGTTTATTACTTAAAGAGACTAACTGACGCGGGTCCAATGGTGCTGTCCCGTCTAGGCATAGGAAGCTTCAGAGAGGAGTGGGTGGGTCTTCCACAGAAGAAAGTGGTTATCAAGAAAGACTTGAGGGACTGTATCAGAGGGCTTGGTGTTCTCCAGACATTTGAGTCTCTACTTCCACAGTGTGAATGAAGTGGGGGCTGAGAGGAGTCTCCGGCCAGGGACTGCATTTCCCAGCCTCCTTTGAGTCCAAGTGAGCAGTGAGGTCTCAGGAAGGGAAAGTTCTCCCTACAGAAGGAGAGGGAAATGCTGCGTGCTGCTTGTCTGGGCTTCTCCACCCTGGTATCTTTTTCTGATTTGAAGCAGAGGAGCCTGAGGCCACAGTGAATGGTTGAGCCACTGAATGTAGAAGCCTGGGTCTCTGAATCACCACGTGGAAAAAAGTCCTCCTGCTACATGGGAACATTGTTACATGGGTGAAAAAATAAAATTCTATTATCTTAAGGCATTGAAATTTTGGAGTGTACTTGTTGTAGCAGTTACTGCTGCCCTATCTACTCTAGAAGTTATTACCAAACCAAGTTATAACAAGTTGATTTACACGGATTACAAAATTTCAAATTACGAGGAATATCATACATTATTCTAGTTCAGTGGTTCTCAACCTTCCCAATGCCTTGGCCCTTTAATACAGTTCCTGTGGGTCAAGACCCACAGGTTGAGAACCACTGTTCTAGTTTCCCATTTTATATAGCAGGAGATATGTCTATAGAAGACTCAGGGATAGCTAATTAGTGATTAACTTAGGACTAGATCCTGGGCTTTCCTGTCCCAATGTCCTTTGGGGGGAGAAGGTTATCACGTTGCTTTCAAAGCAGTTATAAAAATCATCCCATTTAACATTTTATTTACCTTACACTTATTTCTCTGAATGCAATGATCAGAGTAGATGTATAATCACCTTCTCCATGGTTGAAGACAACTGTTTTCATCCAAATCTCTTGGTCTTAAGTCTAAGTAGTATAATTCCTTGAACAGTTTCACACTTAATTTATTTGATCCAAATTATCTTAAAATAGACCGCCCCATTTACAGGACCTTTTCTAAAATGAGATCTCAGAACTGCCTAGTAGAAGGAATACTGGGCTTTAAATGAAAAGTATATTCAACTTAGCAAACACCTATGATGTGCTTATTATATGTAAAACTTTGTACTAGTCTTGAACAACCTGCATCTTTATAAAAAAAAATAGTTAATAATCAAATATGACCTCCAATTCATCCCCCTTCTCATAACAGAGTAGAATTGTACTTCCTGATCTTGGTGTTGGGCGGGCCCGGGGTAACTAGCTGTATTCAATGAGTTGTGAGTGGAAACAACAGGTGTTACTTCCAGGCCAGAGCAATCAATTGCTGGTAGACACCTCTGAGCATTCTTTCTTTTGTCAGAGATATAAGCAATGTTCAAGACTGTGACTGCAATGCTAACCTCCCTTGTAACCCATAGTGCACCTACAGCAGGACCAATAAAGACAATCAGTGTTGTTTCAGGCCATAGGAATTTTGGGATCATTACCCTGGCATAATCTATTCCATCCTGATGGAAATAATGGCACTTCTGACATTATCAGTGTGATCTTGAAAAATTCATTACATTTCTTAGATGTCAAGTCTGCAATTTGAAAATTAACTGCTGCTTGGAGATTAAATTACATAGTGATTGTGGCAAATACTAGACTAAGAGTCATAGTCTGAGTTGTTCTGTCTACCTGGCCACTAATTTGTATAATTTTGGGAATTGATTCCTTCTCTAACTCACTCACAAAGCATTTATTTAGCACCTACTATGAATAAGTCCTAGATATAGACGAGTAAAGATAGTTCTTGCCTCATAGAAGCTCAAAGGTGGCGTGGAAATGAATATGGTGGAGTGTGAGGAGTTACAGCAGGGGTGAGCGCAGATTTTTATGAGAAGCGTGGGGAACACAGTGGAAAGAGAGAAGGATCACAGAGAAGACATTTCAGCTTGAACCTTTTTATTAGAGCAAATGACCTTTTTAACAGGAGAAAGAATATGTGAAAAGATTTGGAAAAAGTGTTTTTAAAGAGAAATTTCCTTTCTTTTCTCTCTAACTCTCATATGTCCAAATGCTGAGTAATTTCTGGACGGGAGCAAGCTATGACTAGTCTGAAGTTTGGCAAGGTCTCTTAATGGCCCACTTAAAAAAAAATCCAATAATGTTTTGGGCATTATGTGGGACTTAGAAAAAGAAGGTAAATTCGCTATTCATTAAAATATCTGGCCTTGCTTATATTGTGTCCAGGGATAGTAGTGCAGGCTTTGGGCATAAAGAAAAACAAATGTGTTGAGGTAGCTTTAAACTACTAATTTCAAATGTCCACATAAAAGGCTTGTGTATGTGTGTTGGGGGGGGGGGAGATGAGTGTTTTCCAACAATTAACAGCAAACTGCATAGAAAATTAGGAGGCATACTGGTGCCTTAAGGAAGAACGTACACCATGTGCCACAGCTTTTTTTTTTTTTTTTGAGGTTTTTGGCCAGGGCTGTGTTTGAACCTGCCACCTTCAGCATATGGGGCTGGTGCCCTACTCCTTTGAATGTGCCACAGCATTTTTGAAATTTTCTGATGGGACAGTAAGGCTAAAAACAAATGCATTGGTGATTTTTGCCCCTTGGACACTAGTAACTCTTATGTATAAAGTCTAGGTATTTTTATGTTTATTTTAATTCTTCTAGTTGTTACCACTGCAATAGAGTATGTAATGTACCCAGGACGTTCTTGCAGCAATTCTTATAGAGAATTAGGGGTTGGTGTATAAAGGAAGAAACGGCTGTCCTCATCTCACCTTCCACTGCAGCTGGCACTGCAGCAGCAGCCCCAGATAGAGGATCTAAGCATCTTCGTGGTGTCCAAATATAAAGTCAATGATGGCCAGAGTCAGAGCCGAGAGCTGTGAGAAGAGTCACAACTCATGTGGCAGCAACAGCCAGGGGATGATTCAGCATCAAACATAAGACACGCTCGCTTTGTCCCAAATATACTAGAGAAATGTAGCATACTGCCCACGTTCTGCATTTACAGTCTAAAAAATGCTGTCATCTTTAGATGAAAGTTAGTACTGCTGAGGGGCTATCATACAGGCTCTGTGGGGTGGTGAACCCGAAGCCTGGACATGAGCAGGACAGGGGCCTAAAATGTAGAGAAGGCCCACACCCAAAAAAAGCTAATCAACTTCACGTCAACCGCACATGTTAATGGAAAGCTACTGGGGAATTTCAACAAGGGAAATACAAGTTGTGTTGTGTAAAGCAATCTCTAGTAAATGTGTTGAAGGTGGATAAGAAAGTAAGTAAGGTGGATAAGTAAAATAGGAAGTAAGTGGGCATTCAGTGCAGACTCCAGCAGCTGGTGCAGTACGTGGCTGGCAGAAGTTGCATAGGAATATTTGTGGAATGAAAGGATGGAGGCAATGATGAGGACCTGAACTACCTCAGTGCCTGTGGGTTAGTGAGCTGTTTGTGATACGTGGGTCACTATGAAAGTATTGAGACAGACTGTGTTATGGTCCAGTATTTCACTTCCAAGAAGCATAGGTGACAGTGTCCTTTCTGGTTCAGGGAAGCTTCAGCTTGCTCAGATCATCAGGGTTGCAGGAAGGCTTCATTTGTTTCCGTCCATGCGGAGTTTATGTTTTGATTTTGGGGTATCTCAATACTTTCGTAATGACCCATGTGTAAAAAAAAAAAAAAAAATAGCACTTGGGTTACTGATTGGATATGGGGTAAAAAGAAGAGAAAAATTTTAAACTGGCTTGGATGAATTCTGAAGGCATTCATGGAAAAAGGGAAATCACAGGGAAAATAATTTTGCCTAATTAGAGCTTAACTCAGACTAGCTGGAGCTTAACTTCTTTATTTTTTAAATGAGGAGGGCAAACTAGGAAGTCTCTAAGCTGTCAACCAGCTCCAACAATTTGTGATTGGATGATTTTAAACATTTACTAAAAAAAAAAGAAAAAAACTGTTATGAAAAAAGCTATTGTTATTGGTAGAAATACTGGCTTTCAACAATGCAATATTATGTGTGTAAGAAGGGCCCAGTTAGTGCTGAAAAAGGAAAGATGATTATTTCAGGCCCTTTCTTGACTTTTCCTTTTTTTTTTTTTTTTAACCAAATCTAGTGCCTTGCTCATTATGTGTTCTTAGAGATCATGACACAGTTTACACATGTGCTCAGTTAACGAGCTACAGATGTTCTTTGACTTATCATGGGCTAAGTCCAGATGAATCTATTGTTGAATATAACGCTAAGTTGAAAATGAAGTTAATATGCCTAACTACTTAATATTATACCTTAGGATTGGCTATCTTAAATGCTCTCGTAATACTTACATTAGCCTACAATCGGCTACAATCATCTGGCAACACAGCCCTCAGTAAAGCATTACTTGCTTGCCCCATGATCACGTCCCTGACCAGGAGCTGAGCTCACTGCCACCACCCAGCATGGAGAGTGCAGGGCACATACCACCTAGATCCAGAAAAGATCTAGATTTGGAGTGACGGTTTCCACTAATGCAGATCACTTTTGAAGCATTATAAAGTCAAGACACTGTGACTTGAGCCATGGTAAGGTGGGGTCTGTCTGCTCTATGACCTCACTGTATCTGGTGTTCTTTCCTTTTCCCTCCTGATGTCTTTTCCCATATCCTCTCATTTTAAATCACTGGGTGCAGATATTTGTCTTGATTCTGATTTGATTTCCACCTACTTTTTCCTAACTTTGAATTCTTCCACTGTTCTTTTTATTGTTAGTAGTATTATTGGCGGCGATTCATTGAGATAACAAAGAACCAGTTTACACTAATTGCAATTGCCAGGCAACTCCCTCTTATCATTGTGCTCCGGCCCAAGAGGTCGCCATCCACCGTGACCCCCACCCACGGCCCTTCCTCCTCCTCTCCACTTATCCACCCTCTCACCCCCCACCCCGTATGAGATCCTCTAAAGGAAAAAAGGTCACAGTATTCAGTCACAGAGGCGTCTCTGAGATTAAATGTCTGACTCATGGAAAAAAACACAATTACAGATGGAATAAACCAGAAAAGACCAATAGCAAAGCCTCTCATCTGATGGAATGAATCTCATAACACGCACAGAAGACTCACAAGATTTTTGAGAATGTCATATCAGAAGAAACATCACCACCTTTGCTCTAAAAGAACAGGGGGCGACGTCAATGTGTTACACTCTCAACCAACGGCCAGCAAGAAATGGATGTCTCAGTTCTACAACTGCAGGAGACGGAATTTTCCCAACAAACCACAAGGAATCTGTGAGCTACCAATGAGATCACAACCCTCACTGGCACCTCCATTATAAGCTGATGAGACCCTGAGCAGAGAACTAAGTTAAAACAGACATCAGTCTTTGACTCAAGAAAACAATAACATCTTAAGTCTGTGTTATTTTAAACCATTTGATTTGCAGTCATTTGTTATTCAGCAAGGAAAGACTAAGACATGCTGTAAACAGCTTCCTTTAACAAGGAGGACTCTTACCTGGAGGTGGCTTAGCCTGAGTCTGATTCCACCGCTGTAGTTTAAAATTGTTGAAGATGGTAATAAACTTGTACCCAAAGAATATCTCACTCCCTGAATATTGTCCATTCACATTTCTTCCTGTAAGGGCTGAGAGTGCATAGAAGGAATGAAAAGAAAACCACACTGGGTGCCCTCTGGGTTTCTAGAGCTATGTGGTAGGTGCCTATAGTCCCAGCTATGTCTACTTTTTTCTCACTTCTCAAAAACATATGCAGAGGTAGATCTCCATTTCCTAGATGAAGAAACAGAATCAGAGACATTAACTAACTTGTAAATGCGGTGTAAGCAGCAAAGGGCTCACTCCCGTGGTGCTGCTGACTTCTGTTGCTCTTTCTCTGCTTGTTAATTTACCACCATGTCTCCAGTTCCTCTGCTATCTCTAGAACAAATAACAAATATCTATTTGTGGCATTTTAACTGGCAACCTAATTTTTCACAGTTATTTTTGAGAATAAAGTAAAAAGTTAGCACCTTTATTAATATGCAGAGATAATTTGTGTAATTTTATATTTTATATTTTTTTTAATTGTTCAGGGTGGGGACAATACTAGTAGTCATACTTTTCATTGGTTCAAATGTACTTCTCAATGTCAAAGTACAAGGTTGACATATGAAAGAATATCGTCACGGCTTGATGCAAGGTGTTTTCTCAGCCATCACCTGTGTTCCCGGTTGCCTTGGGATGTTGTGAACTTAGGTATTTTCTGAGGGTTAATTTTTTTAAGGTAATTTAAAATATTTAAAAAAATAATGCTAGTTAACATTCAGAGCCATAGAAACAATTGAAGTCAAGTCAAAAGTTATCAGCTAGAATGAAAAAGGCAGAGGGGCATAGACACAGGCTGGGTTATTTCCTTAGAGAGGGCTCATCAGGGTAATGTCCACACTGCTGCCGAGACCAATGAAGCTGCTGGGTCTGTAACCCGATAGAGACTCTGAATGCCATTTAATGGAGAGGATGGAGAGAAACGTAGCTATTGGATTGTAGACAAATGCTACCTAATGTTAGACTGGACACTATCAGTAATTTTCTACTTTATGAACATGCACTTTTACATAAAAATAAATTATATAGTTACTCTTTGTATTGATGTTGTCTGTGAAATGGACAAACCCCATTTATTTTTTGTAATCTATCAGAACATACCTTTTGCCTTTTTCTTTATTACGACCTATTTTATTTTGTGCTAGAATTCCAACACTTTTCAGGGACTTGTATAAATAATGATACTCCTTTTATAACTCCATATTTTTTTACCTTAAATAAAAGTCAGGTAGGCTCATTGTCAGTAACTCAAGCAGCTAAGGTGCCAGCCACATACACCGGATATGGAGGGTATGAATCAGCTGGCTGCACCCGCCAAACAACAAGGACAACTATAACCAAAAAATAGCTGGGTGTTGTTTTGGGCATCTGTAGTCCCAGCTACTTGGGAGGCTGAGGCAAGAGGATCACTTAAGCCCAAGAGTTTGAGGTTGCTGTGAGCAGTGATGCCACGGCATTCTACCAAGTGAGACAGCTTGAGACTCTGTCTCAAAAAAAAAAAAAAAAAGTCGAAATCGGGTAATATAGAAGTCAACCTGTCAACCCCAGGCTTGCCATGTGTCCCCGATCTCAGACTCTCAAAGAACTTTTGGACAACACAAGAGGAGGATAATGGACCAGAGAGCAGAGGATGCTAGAGCCAGTATGTGAGACGGAACCTGAAGTAACAGGTGTGATGATCAGTGTCCATGTGGGAGAGACAACATGGTAACAGGACGCTGTGGCCCTGGATTTTGTCCTGACTCTGCAGCAGCACCAACAAGCTAAGCTGCCATAACAAAGAAACCACAAAACACCTTGACTTCAACTAGGTAGAATCCGTTTCTTCTGCTCCTCATAGATAACAAACAAATGGTTCAGGTTGGCAGGTGGCTTTGTCATTTTCAACATATGCTTTCTTAGATTCCTCATATTATTACTATTTCCAAGTTAGCTGAAAGGGAGAAGGAAAAGAAGCAGATGGAGAGATTTTGTGTTTAAGAAAATACTCTGAAGTTGTACACATTACTTCCATTTAACTCTTATTTGCTAAAACCTGATTATGTAGTACAGTTCTCCCACACCATGTATCCCCCAGGGCTGCATTTTAGTTATGTTTTTGTGTGACGATGCTCCCTGGCCTTGTGCAGACTGGAGGTCCTGGCCTGACAACTTCCAGTGCACGAGAGCTCCCTCCGTGACTTCTGTCCTTAATGTTATGCCAATGAGTATGTTTCATTATATAGAAAGAGAGCTATAATTAATGTCACTCATCCAGTGACTTTAGAATTGTTCTAGATTGTCTGGTTGGTCCTGATGTTACCATAGAGTTCTTAGAGCAGGGCCCTTTCTCTTGAGGTAGCAGGAGTGAAGTCAGAGGCCTAAAGCATGGAAAGGATTTGATGCACCATTGTCATCTTGCAGCTACAAGAATGACTTAGAAAGGAAATAGAGACTGCAGTTTTAACAGCCACAAGGAAATAAACTATGCAACAACCGGAATAAGACTGGCAGCACATCCTTCCCCAGAGCCTCCAGGTAGAGCTCAGCCCAGCCACCACTGTGGTTTAGGTTCTGTGAGGGCCTGAGCCAATAGTCTAATTTCTACCTGCACTTCTTATGTATAAGAAGATAGCCGTGAGATAACAAATGGGTACTCTTTTAAGTTTATCTGTTTGGGATCATTTGTTCTGGAAGCAATAGAAAATTAATTAAAGACATTTTGAAATGTAGACTCTAGCTATGATACCAAATACCAAACCAGAATCCAGAAGGTTCTATCATTAAAAGGAAGCAGAAGAGAAGGTGCACTGGGGCTAAGCAGCGGGCTCTTCAGCAGTCATTGTTTGTTTGCAAAATTGTGGCCTCGGGTTACTCATCTGTGGAAAACCAGGGGATCTTATGGCTCCTTTTCCTGTGATCTGATATTATCAGTACACTAAGGGTATAATGAGGTTATAGTTTGGGCTGTTTTTGTATATCACTGTTCTGCATAGAATATCTGAGCAGTCATTTCATCTTCTTTTTACCTCATGGAGATGCCTGCTCACCCTGGTCAGCTTTATTCTTGGTCTCTCTTTGCTTCACCATGCCACAAATGCAGTTAAGTGACAAGAAGAGAAAAACACCAGTAATAATAATGAAAAAAATAAGATGCATTTCCTGAGCGGCATGAGTTGGCATAATTTCTATAGACCTATAAGGGTGCTCCATTTCTGAAGATGAAGGTGAAATTCAGAGTGCTATTTTAAATATAGAAGGGATTCCAGTAGGTCTAATTTTCATGGCTGATTGGAAGCTGCTACAGCAAGATCACTGGAAATAGCAATGGAAGAGGAAGGCAAAGCCAGAGAAGGGAGCAAGAAAGGAAAAGAAGTTGATTTAAGCTTTCAGCTAATTATGCATTTCACCAATGTAAGGTAAAAGAGTCAATGTTTCCCAAGCATACAGAGGAGTAGAATTACAGTTATCGAAATAAAAAATAGAATTTGGATCAAGCTTATTTCTTCTTTTCAATTACTTTTCTCCTCATGCCAAGGCTACGATTAAAATGTTCATTTCTATACATGACACCAAAAAAGAAGAAAGAGGAGGAGGACGAGTAGGAGAAGGAAAGAAGGAATAAAGGAAGGGACGAAGGAAGGGAGGAATAAAGGAAGGGAGGGAGGGAGGGAAGGAGGAAGGAAGGAAGGAAGGAAGAAAGGAAGGGAGGAAGGAAAGAAGGAATAAAGGAAGGGAGGGAGGGAGGGAAGGAGGAAGGGAGGAATAAAGGAAGGGAGGAAGGGAGGAAGGAAAGAAGGAATAAAGGAAGGAAGAAAGGATCGAATGAATGAATGAATGAATGGAGGAAGGAAAGGAGGAGGGAGGAAAGAAAGAAGGAAAGAAATTAAATTAAGAGAGGTAGAGTATAAAGGAAGGTAACATACAGTAAAGTTCTCATTAGATCTATGCAAATTTATGTTTGACTCCAAGGCATAAAAGTCATTGATTATTTTCAGGACCAAGTAAGTCTGCTCTCAAAAGCTTCACCCAGCGGTATAATGAATCTTCAACATATGGTAACAGATGATTAAGTGATAATGTCTAAGGTTATGACCTTCCCCACTAGGGTTTGATTTCGTTTTTGTTCCATTTAAAATCTTGTACGATCTTAATTTTCTCTGATAAAGGTTTGCTTAAGAAACAAAACTCATTAAGCTCTAAAGAACTCATAAAAATTCAAGTATACCTTCCCTCTGAAGTACTAACTATATTTCAAGTAATGCAATAAAGTAAAATTAAGCTTTTTTAAATTTTCAAGTATCTTAGTAATTGACAGGTTCACTGTCAAGTTTGTTTTGTTTGTTTGATTTTTCTCTCCAAGAATCCAATCAGCCAGAAATTTCCTTAATAAAACTTGGCTCACTTTTTCTCTCTCTCTTTCTCTCTCATACACACACACACACACACACACACACACACACATATATATATATATATATATATATATTGCAGTTCTTGCAGTTTTTGATTGGGGCTGGGCTTGAACCTTTCACCTCCGGTACCTGGGGCCGGTACCCCACTCCTGTGAGCCACAGGCGCCACCCTGGCCCTTTATATTTTTAAGGTGAACTCATCATTTAGGAATTGTGAAGACCCTCAGGATTGGGAGAGTTCAATGTTACATCATCATCATCATCATCATCATCATCATCATCATTTTGAGACAGAGTCTCACTCTGTTGTCCAGGCTAGTGTGCTGTGGTGTCATAGCTCACATCAATGTCAAATGCTAGGGCTCAAGTGATCCTGCTGCCTCAGCCTCCCAGAGTTCTGGGATTATAGGCGTGAGCCACTGCCCCTGATCAAAACACTCTTAAAGTTCTCAGTAGAAACCAACCCTATTGCATCTTTATTTTGGACTTTCAGTCTCCAAGACTGTGAAACAGTAACTTTCTGTTGGTTCAAACACCCAGTTTGTGGTAGTAATTTATTAAGAAAGCCCTGGAAAATGAAGACACAACCTAAAGCAACTTGTGGATAGTAATTGGTTTGTCATTCTTTCCACAGACTTTTCAATATTGTGGAAAAGCTTCACTCCCCATACCCAAGAGACCCCCAGTGAAGTTCTGCACACAACACTATATTGGCGTCTGCCCATTGTTAGTAAGTCCTGTATGAAAAGCCTGCTGTGAATTGCTGGACTCCTTGCCCTCCTTCCTCCACCCTTCCCTATCCCTCCATGTTTCCCTCATTCATTTTCACTCACAGAAAGCATCAACACGGGGCAGGAATCGTGTTTCTCTGGAAGAAGACAGCGCTTTTGCCTGTCTCCTCGTGGTGTTGACAGCTCAACGGTGTCCTATAAAGAAGCTTATGTTAAGTAACTGGGAATCCAACTTACTGATATTTTCCTCTGTTCAATAAAAATAGACATAAAAATGAAAATAATATGTTCTTGAGCATAAATGCTCAAAATAAGACCTCGGTTGTCTCTAAGTTAATTTAAAATTATACCACATCTTTGTTTTTCTGGAATTATAAAAATTAATTCTAAAAAGTTTAAATGGAAAATAAAAAGTAAGCAAGCAAGAATACCCAGGGAAATTCTGAAAAGAAGAGCCATACCTTCAAATTACCAGAAACGCAAAGAGCTTAAAACAGCATAGCTGGGTTCTCTGCTCAGGTGTCAAGAAGTTGAAATCAACATGTTGGCTGGGCTAGGCGGTCTTGTCATCCTGAGCTTGGGGTCCTCATCCAAGATCTTTCAGGTTGTTGGCAGAATCTGTTTTTTTGCAATTGTAGGATTGAGTTCTACATTTTTGTGCTGGCTGTGGGCTGCAGATTGCGCTCAGCAACTCAAGTTTGACTATGTTCTTTATCATCAATCTCCTATCTTTAAAGCCAGTCATAAGGAAACTTGTCTTGCTTTGAATCTTTTTCTTCAGAAGGAGCCTAGTCCCATATAAGGCCTCACCTATTTAGATCAAACTTACCCAGGATAATCTTTTTCTTAAGGTCAAATGTGCCTTATGATGTAACCTAATCAGGGAGTGATATTCCAGCATAACACTGATGAAATTATATAGTCAAAGGCTAGGGAATTATACAAAGGCAGGGTCATCGACGGTCATCTTAGACTTCACCCTACCCCCGGAACACAGGCATTTATTGCAATGCAGTTCAGGATGGCAGAAATACAGCCTCACAATGGAGCACTATGGAACTACAATAAGAAGTATAAAGCCTTCTCTATGTGTTGATGGAGAAAGACACTTTATTAAATAAAGAAAAATGCAGGAGCAAAAGAGCATATAGGCTTCCTACCTTTGTATAAAGACTTGGAAAAAATAAGGGTTTGAGTTTGTTTACATGTGCATTTATAGGGAGGCCATAAAGTTCATGTGCAATTTAAATTCAGAGTTTAAATTTGCAAGATGGAATGGATATCCAAGAGAGTGGTTAACGACTGGGCATAATTAGGAGTGGGTGGGCAACGGATGGATGGACTGAGAAACAGGTGGGAGTCAGAGCTCTCAAAGTGTGCTGTATTTAGTATCCTAATTATTAAACAATTAAATTATATCATCTATTAAAACTAGAAATTAAGAAATATTGAATAAGGCAATTTTTTTTTTTTTTTTTTTTACACTTAATATGTGTAGTTCCCTGCTGAATAAGGACTAAAACAATGATTAGAGTCCAGGATAGGGACTAAAACAATGATAGAGTCCAGCTCCTGTTCTAAAGTAGCAGACAGTGGGAGAGCAAATCCAACATTGACTACAATTCAAATATGATAAATGTCATAACAGAAAAATAAGCAAATGATAAAATCTACTTTGTAGACTTAGAGGGGGAAAGTAATTCTACCAAGCGTCTGCATGACCTAGTTCTTTAGTGGATATATCTTCCTGCCCAGCCAGGCTGCTGGCCAGAAAGGGCAGCTGGGATCATTGTCTATTGATTTGTGTAATTCAAACTTTCTCATTTGAAGAACTAGAAGTACTACATCCCTCAAATTTCATTAGACATCATTGGATCATTGATTTCCACATATTGATTAGAAGACGATATATAGTCCACATAATTTTAAAAATAACTTCTTGTAAACCATTAGTCTGTGTGAAAGTCGGAAAGTTGAATGAGTTTCCTTAATTTTTGCTCTGATCATTACATGAGGAAGCATTGTCAGTAAAATGTAAGCAACACATGCCTGTCAGATACTCAGACCATCCAAACTCTCCTTTCCTACTTTTCTTTTCTACTTTCTCCAATATCATTACTGTAGCCTGGATTTATTTTTTGATTATTTCAAAGCCCTTGTACTTTCCTACTTTGAGAAATAGCAAAAGAAGTCGATTGTGTTATTATGTGGTTTGCTTACATGTTCACCTCAAATCCTACCCAAATATCAGCTCCGCAGTGGGAGTTTCTCTGAAACAACTCCCCCCACCCTGGGAATCTATCCCCTGACCATAATTTTTTCCTCATATATTGCATACCTCTTACAGGACGGCATTCATGTGCTTTCCTGTTACTGTCTCCTCCACCACAAAGTCCGTTCCATGAACAAAGCAGGGTCTTCGTTCTGTTTGCACCTGTGTCCAGCATGACTAAAAGTTTGGCTTAACAGACATTCAAGAAAATACATAAAGAGTGAATAAATAACCCATTTACTGAAGAATAAACTCTATTTGATGGCCTCAAATGAGCTATGTTAATTGTCACTTTTCCTTCCCTAAGGATCTTGTAAGTATTAAAAGAACAAAATCTCAGTGCATCCTCCCTGTCTTGCCAGCAGCCACCCCTTCCAGAAGGCAAATCATTAGGTCACTGCCTAGCAAATACCCCAAGGGGGATAAGGTACCAGTTTTCCTTTCTTGCAGAGTGACAGATCAAAAAGTAAATATTTTGTCTTTGTCTCAGGTTTCTGGCCAGAGTCCCTAAAACCTTTGCAATTTACTGTCTTTTTGATGCTAACAAAGTGACTCTAGGGAGCTCCCAGATAAAGTCAGGATAGGGGTTGATCTCAAAACCAAGCAAGCAAGTGATTGAAGGGTGAGAACTCTTCAGCCTGGTACCCTATTTCAGGGAATGGGAGAAGGGTGGAGATTGAGTTCAATCACCAATGACCAATGATTTAATTAATCATGCCTAAGTAATGCAGCCTTTATTTATAATGAATAATGGAGTTGGGGACCTTCCAGGATCATGAGCGTTTCATTGCGCCTGGAGGCTGGTGTGTCTGGAGGGGACTGTATGCTCTGCACCTTACCCATCTCTTGTGTGTGGTTGTTCTTGAGTTGTAGTCTTTACGATAAAGCTTGTAAAGAAAATGCTTTCCTGAACTCTGTATGTTGTTTTAGCAAATTATTGAATGAATCTGAGGAGGGAGTTGTTGGAACTCCCAAATTTGTAGTTGGCTAGCCTACAGGGGTGTGTATCCTGGGCGCCCCATTGATAGCTGGCATCCGAAGAGATGGCAGTGCTCTGGAACTGACCCCTGAGCCTGGGAGTTCTGTGCTAATTCTGCATAGTTAGTCAGAACTGAATGCAGTTGCTGAATTCAGCTGGAATTTGGTTATGGAAGATTGGAGAATGAAAAAAAGATATTGCATCTGTTGTCAAAAAAGGCCACAAGTGCAGGCAGCCCTGTCTCTGGGACTCCCCTCAGAGCACCTCTCCCCTGCCTGTAGAAACACTCCTTCCCTTGCACTCCTTTCCTGATTGGGTAACTCCTACTTGAAGAAATTCCTCAGAATCTCTCCTGGACTTGCACTTGAACATGTCAGACTGAGTGGTTTAGTAGGAAAGACGGTTGAGTAAATCCTGGGTGTACAATTTTGATTACTTTATTTTGAGTGAACTTTGAGGTTTTATCTGCAATTCCAAGGCAATGGAAAAGATTCCAGTCTTCTCCCTGAAAGGAGCTAATAACTGTTCAAACTTCTTTTTCTTTTCTTTGTTTTTTATTATTATTATTATTAAATCATAGCTGTGTACATCAATGCGATCATGGGGCAACATACACTGGTTTTATAGACCGTTTGACACATTTTCATCACACTTGTTAACATAGCCTTCCTGGCATTTTCTTAGTTACTGTGTTAAGACATTTACATTCTACATTTACTAAGTTTCACATGTACCCTTGTAAGATGCACCGCAGGTGTAATCCCACCAATCTCCCTCCCTCCACCCACCTCCCCCCTCCCTCCCGTTCCTTTCCCCCTTCCTCTTACTCTTATGTTATAACTGGGTTATAGCTTTCATATGAAGCCATAAATTAGTTTATAGTAAGGCTGAGTACATTGGATAGTTTTTTTTTTAATTCTTGAGATACTTAGAGGTTACATTTCAAAAGGTGGCACACATTCCTCTTTGAGCTAGCATCATAACCAGGTGACTATATGAAATAGGAGAGGATACTGATGTACAATTGCTAGAGAAGACAATGTTACGACATTTAGTTTGGCAAGTCTACCAATGTTGAAAAAAAGGCAAAAATACTTGTTTTTTTATGATACATTTTTTCAAGAGAATGTACCATGAGGATATGTTATGTGCCAACCAACACCACAGTTGTTGAACTATTCAAGTCTTTGAATAATTACATACTGGGAATACTAAATTGGTCATTTTGTGTTGGTATATTCACACATAGGTGGCTGCCATGACTTGATGACTTTCTGGGTCAAGGAGGTCACTTATGAATATGAATCTATACATTGTGTCATCTGTAGACAAATGCTGGCTAGCCACAAAATATCACCTGAACTAAATAATGTTTTTCAAGATGCGATTAAAATTATCAACCAAATTAAAGTGCATTCCCTTAATTCATGCCTGTTTATGCATCTCTGTGAGGAGATGGACACAAAGCACACACTTATTATTTTATACCCAGAAGTGAAAAGGCTTTTTAAGGATATATCAATGGCCAAAAAATCAGAATTATGAGAGCTTCACTGGAAATTTATTTTAGAAAAACACTTACTACTGGCAGCACATTTAATTAACCAATAATGGGTCACAATACTTGCTTACTTGCCTGACATATTCAGCTTGATCTATCACTTTAGGGGAGAATGACAACTGTGTTCAAGTTGCCAGATAAAATGAACTGGATTTAAAGCCAAACTGGAAGTAAGGAGGTAATGTGTGAACAGAGGGGTTTTTGACAGGTTTAAAAGAGACTGAGATTTTGAAAGAGAGTGAGCCAGGAATTTCTTTCTTACAGCTGATGCATGATCACCTATCTCAACTTTCAAAGGAGTTGGAACATTATTTCCTGAGCACAAAAGAATTCTGAACTAGGAAGGAATGAATCCACAATCCATTTTTGAATAAGCCAGGTGAGTCAACTTTGTCCTTGCTAGACAAGGATCAACTGCTTGAGTTCACAAATGACAGTGGCCTTAAAAGTATGTTTCAGACAACTTCAAATGCTCATATGTTCTCTATTAAAGTCAAGGTGAAATATCTTGAAGTTACCACAAAATCACTGAAAATCTTGGCTCCATTTCTAACATCCTATCTTTGTGAAGAAGTGGGATTTTTTGCAGTGACAGTAAGAAAAATGAGATTATGGAGTAGACTGGACATAAACAACATATTTTGGGTATCACTCTTTCCCATCATCCCCAGATGGGAACGTGTAGTTGCAGGAAAACAAGTTCAGGGTTTTCTTGGATTCTGCATTATGGCAAATTGTATGATTATTTCATTATATATTACAATGTAATCATAATAGAAGTAATGTGCACAATAAATGCAATGCGTATGAATCATCCTAAAACCATACTTACTCAACCCCTCCCCCCCAGATCACTGGAAACAATTGTCTTCAGTGAGACTGGTTGGTCCCTGGTTCCAAAATGGTTGGCGACCACTGTGCTAGATTTACACATGTGCCACTCAGAGTTGAAAACCATGTAAAATTTAGTTTTGCTTTGATTAACATCATCAAAGGGAATATTGAAATGAATCGGTCCTTTTATGAGGGAGGCATAGGGTAGTGTTACAACTGGTTGTAAATAAGCAAGAGAGGCAGTATTCTGTTAAGTTTATGTCAGAAAGATTGAGGATTTTACTGGAACAGATAAGTGCTGTACCTCCCAAATATATTTGGGAAGATGGTTAGGGGAGTAAAATGCTTTATTCAAATGGTGATATAGTGCTAAAGAGTGACTTCTAATAATAGTAGCTAACATTTATGGTCTACTTCCTCTGTATCTGGTTTTGTATATGTATTAATGTGTTCAATGAAAAATATAAATCATATGGTTTATTATGATCCCCATTTGCAGGCAAGAAAACTGAGCCATTTATAGATTAATTAAACTGCCTGATGTGTTAAAGCTGAGATTTGAATATAAGCAAAATGACTCCACAGTTGATGTACCTAACTATTGCATTATATTGCTTCCAAATTAATGATGAATTAACTGAAGTTGTTTTTATAGGCACACACAGACATCTGGTACAGTAATGAATTTGATATAATTTTTGATGACTTTAAAAATGAAATTAGATAATTTTATTATATCTACTAACTTCTATGGTTGTGGAAAGAACATTTTTTAACTTTTATTTTATGGTAGTAGTACTACTTAACCTGAGATCTACCCTCTTAACAGATATTTAGTGTACAGTACAGTATTATTAACTATAGGCACAATGTTGTACAGCAGATCACTAGAACTTATTCAACTTATACAACTGAAACTTTATACCACTGATTACATAACTGAAAGTTTATATTACGTACATTACTGATTACCAGTTCCTCATTTCACCCTTTCTCCAGCTACTGGAAGCTGTCATTCTACTCTCTTATTCTGTGACTTAGAGTGTTTCAGATAGCTCATATAAGTGGAATAATGGGATGTTTGTTTTCTGTGACTGTCTTATTTCATTTAGCATGATATCCATGCTGTATTGTGTGTCCAAATTTGGACACAGTGGGCACAAGAATGTTAATATCCTGAGATCCTGATTCAATATTTCTGGATATTTATCCAGAAGTGGGATTGCTGGATCATATCGTATTTCTATTTTTAATTTTAATATTATTACATGTTGTACAATACAGCTCCTGACTTTATTCTTTCTGTCTAATGGAACTTTTGTATCATTTATCTGACATCACTACAATCCCCACCCTCAGTCCTGCCTCTGGGAATCACCTTTCTATTCTCTGCTTCTTTGAATGAAACTTTGTTGCATTTCATATCTAAGTGAGATTATGTGGTATTTGTCTTCCTGTAGCTGTCTTATTTCACATAAAATAATGTCCTCCAGGTTCATACACATTGTCACAAATGATAGAATTTCCTTCATTTTTATGATCAAATAGTATACCATTATACATGCCAAATTTTCTTTATTCAGCCAGTGATGGATGTATAAATTGATTCCATATCTTATCTACTGTGAATAATGCAGTAATGAACATGAAAGTGCAAATATTTATTTGAGATTCTGATTTCAATTTCTTTGGATATATACCAAGAAGTGAGATTGCAGGATCACGCAGTAGTTTTTTTGTTTATTTGTTTATTTGTAATTTTTTTGAGTAACCACCATATGATTTTTCACACTGGTGTAAAAAACTTATATTCCATCAACAGTATGCAAGGATTCATTTTTTTCCACATCACTGCCATCACTTGTCATATCTTTTTTTTGCCATTATATAATGTATATTTTAAAGGTTGAAACATAATAGGCACTAAACAAATTATTATTTTTTTTATGCAAAATACATGTGAAAGGATTTATTTTTATTTTTATTTTTTTTTAAATTAAATCATAGCTGTGTACATTGATATGATCATGGGGCATCATATACTAGCTTCATAAACCATTTGACACATTTTCATCCCAATATTCAACATAGCCTTCCTGGCATTTTCCCAGTCACCGTGGCATGACATTTACATTA
>CAUYPK010034536.1:0-29138 GCA_963574355.1 Loris lydekkerianus
CAAAATTTTCCCGGAATTCAGAATAGATCTGGTCATCCACTTTGGTGAGTTTCAGGAATTGTGGGTCAACTGATGAAATCAGCTTGTAGTAGACTTCAGCATGTTGCATTGCTCTCATGGCCCAAGCCATCTCAATATCCGGATTGTTGCCATACGATTCTGCTGAGAGAGAAAGAGCATGTGCCACAGACATCAGCTCCCTGGAAACCAGCTCATCAGTTCCACTGGCAGTCTCCATTGTTGCAGTCCCTGGCCAATTTTTTTTGATGAATCTTCTTCATTTATTTTAAAATCTCACTGTTTTCAGATGCCAGAATAAGGCTTGCTTGGATAATGTTAGAAGTCTTCTAATGTACCACCTTTAACTTATATATTCTTTAAAAGACAAACTTCTTGATTAAAACCTCAGAGGGAGGGAGCCATTGATGTAGTTGAACCAATGTCATGGCTAATCTAAGAGGCTTGAATTAGATCTTAAAATATATTCAAAGATATATCTACCAGTATATATGTTGTATTCATTTTAAAATCATGGAATTTTCAAATGTCAAGGAACTCAGCAATCATCTAGTTAAAATATAGTATGATTATTCCAAATCTGTGATATAATAATATATATCCTTATTTCATATCCTTGGAAAGTAAACATTCTGTATGCTTAAATGCTTCAGGTGATTCCTTAAGCAGCCATATGGGGTAACCAAGGACATACAGGGAGCATGTAGGCCAAGGTAGTGAGGTGGGAATGAATGCAAACTGGGCTGGGATAAAGGTTCTGCAGCAATAATCCACACACAGATAATGACGATCAAATCTGATAGCCATAGATCTGATTTATAGTGCTTTACATACTCTTTACTATTTTACTGTTAAATTATTTGTGTGTTATAAAATGATTTGTTGGCTGGTGGACTGATTATATTGTAACTCTGTTCCCCAATGTTGCCCACCTTCTTCACTTTTTTTTATACCCATAGTTAAGAATGATGAAACATCAAATTTATTATATAAAAACAGCTGGCAGGCTATATGATTAATTACATGACTTACTGGGGTATAATTCTTGCCAACAATGAGCTAACAAAAGATGAGCTGAGGATTTTAATGTAAAATGTAAAAGCAGAATAGTGTTACATAGTCTTGTTTTTTTATGTGACTTAAGGTGAACAAAAATGGCATACTAGAATTATTAGGTAGTATTACCTACATTAAAGAATCTTTGATGCCATGTATTTAAAAATATCCCATGTACCTTCTTTGAATTGAGGTAAACCATTGGATCTTCTAGATGATTGTATCTTCCAGCTTAATCTTCAGCAAGACTAAATTAAAATTTGGCTACTGAAATTTAAGACATAGATACTATAGGCTGTCTTCTTGATTCTACATAACTGAGATCTGGAATCTTACAATTAAGATTTAGTCCCAAAAGAGCTCTGCAGGGCTAATCATTACACCTTTCTCACTTCTTCCCATAATATATTTTATGATGGGTAGGCTCGGCTAAATGTCTCAAAGATTGAAATAGACAAAAAGTTGTTAGTACAATATGAAATAAAATTATTGTTAGGGTGACTTGTCATATTTCTTGGTTCACTGGGGACAATTCTAGTTTACAACTATTGTCTTGGAATAATTATTCATACTGTCTGAAAGTTCCTGGCTAAGGCAGGTTATGTATGGTTTGTGAATACATTTGTGTTTTGTTTTAGTTTTTGACAGTCCTGATCCCATGGAAAACATTCAACATTTGGATAATGAGATTTTTAATGAGCTTCTGATTACTTTAGTACTGATGTGCACCATGAGATGCAAAAAAATTATCTGCTTTGATTGTTTGACTTGTATATGAGATGAGAAAGCAGAGTTCATAAAGCACATTTGTGTCTGAAGAGTGCTTAGAACATATTCCTTGTACTGCCTAAACAACTTGGAAGACGGAATAGTATCACAATTTATTTATAATCAGTATTCTTAACTATTTTTAGGTGTCACGAACTGTTTTAACAGTATAGAAAGTTTATGGAACCTTTTTCAAAATAGGGTCATAGGTATGTAGAATAAAATAGGATTTCCGAGGAAATCAATTATATTGAAATACATTATGACTATTCCAAATCTATGACATAGTAATATATGTCCTTTTTGATGAATATATTAAGTAATAAGATCTATAAAAGGTCAAAAATAATTATAATTTCAAAGATGAGATAAATTCAGATATCTGGAATAACTGTAATATGATGTGAAAACAATTGGTAATTTCTACTGGTGACCAAAGATGCTTCCAAAGCTAGTATGCTCTTAGGTGTTTATGCACAATTGAATGAAATGCTAAGTTACAGCTGGCAGGTAGTGAAAATGAAGATGTGATACTTTTCTACCTGAATTCTCAGCCCCTCTAAAATATATCACAGAACTTCCTGATGGGGGTGTCTATAAACCCCAGTTTAGAAAAAGTGTATTACTTTTCATATATTTTAAATGCTGGTGCATTTAAAACAGAAACACACTTTTTGGCAGAGTAAATAAAATCAGGTAATGTTACTAAAAAAATCTATCTTTTATATGCACTCAGACTTATAGATTTATGCTTTTATATTGCATGTCTCCCAGTTATGTAAAATGTCCTCCATTTTTATATAGAACTCTGATGGCAACCAAAGAAAAGACAGACAGAAGACCATTCCCTTTCTACAATGCCATTTACTCTATTTATATCTCAATGCATTCACAAGCTTAAGAGATTGTCTGCTGTCAGATGGTAACAGATTATGTATTCAGCCAATAATTTTGGTTATTTATTGGATCAGTGGTTTACAGATGTTTGTATGTAACACTGCATGTATGTTTCCCTTTCTTGGGCATTGGGCTATGCCCACAGTAAATACTAGCCACACTACTCAGCACTGGGATGGGGGCACATTCTCAAATTATTAAGAGAACCAGAAGAAGTAAGACTAGATATTCCATGGTATCAATAAAAGAGAGGCCATGTCCATGTTAAATAAAGGATTAAAAATGTCTAGAAATAAGCAATGATAGTTTGGTTCCTGAAGCCAAATGCAGGAACCAGATGATAGGCTCCAAGCTTAAGGACAAACATGGTTGGAAGAGTACCTGGCTCATCATGGTCCGTTCCTGAAGACCACAGTGCAAAGGTTCACTGTGGATAAACCTTCCATTTCAAGTCAGACTCATACAAGTCTTTCTTATCACTTTTCTGTAATCCTAACACTATTAGCAAGTCCATGTTCTTGCCCTTCTTTGTATTCACTGATTGCACAATGAGACAACTGATGGTGGGTGAGGAAATCAGCAAAATAAGTGAAACAATACCTGGATTCCTTCCCACCTGACTCCCTCTTACCTAGACTGGACTGTTTTTAGGTTTGATCATAAATCTGTTCCTCCTAGAGACCGAGAATGAGACTGAGAGAAAACTGGCTGGGGCATGAATTCTACAAAGTGTATCATTTCAGATGGATCACCTTCCTCCCACCCCAGCATAATGGAAGAAATTCCCTCTCTCTGGGCTCCCAGGCCTTCCGCTGTGAGGCAGGACACACCTCCCAATTATTCTCCACGTGGAGCCTATTTCCTGTGCCAGACTAGGCTGAATCTCCATAAAAAAAAAAAAAAAACAAAAAAAAAAGTGTTGGGCCTCAGTATGTGAATGTAGGAAAATATGAAAGTGGGTAGGAAGGCTCACAGTTAAATCACTCTATCATGACACAGCTCCTGTGTTAAGTTTCTCTAAGCCCTTGTATTTGGCTGTTACTCCCTCTACCACATGCAGCAAAGATAGACAGGAATGATGATCAAGAAAGTGTTAACATAAGAACATAAGGTGTCTCTGCCATAAATAAGAGGGCGGACAAATCCCCTTGAATGTTCTGTGATTTGGGGAGACATTGCCAGGGCAGGAAATGCCCATAGAAGGGCTGCAGATATCAATGAAATCAGGTGTGTCAGGGGCAAGGGGCTGGGAGTCAGATGCTCTTTCTGCTGCTTCTGCAGAAAGAGGGAGGGTGCCTACTTTTGGCTTCCTTAGGCTTGGGGACAATGTGGGAAGGCAAAAAGAGAAGGACAGAAGTGAAGTGGGGTAGCCCCAAAGGAAGGTTAAGAGCAATTCCCAGTTGCTGATAGATTTCAGTTCATCCTTGTCGATTTTAGACTAAAGCCTTCTTTCCAGCCAAGCAGGCAGGCAGAGGTGAATCTATCGTGATTTTTATCAGAACCCCCGTATGTGGCGGCCAGCAGTCACCATGGGACCCTGGAGCCTGTGATTGGCTCTGACACATTGGGCTGAAAGGGCTCTTATTCCAAGAATGATCTTCCTTTTTTAGATGGTCTTGAGTTGCGGCTGATTTTGATAGCCAGTTTCAGTCAAGAATCATAAAGTTATTGCACATTTAAAACCGTCGGTATGAGAATCGCTCTCTCTCTTCTTTTCTCTCGCTCACCATTTCGCAGGGCTGCAAGGTTACAGAAAGGTCTAATCAATTGTCAAACTCTCTTTTATCACGGAGAAGGTGGTAAGAAAAAAAAAAATCTAACTGCCCTACTGTAGGGGGTTCTTTGACTACACAGCACCCTTTCCCACATACAATGCTGCCGTGATTAATGTCCTCCCACCTCAGACCTTGTTAAAACCTGTTCTCTCAAGCAGCCTGGTGGAGCACAGTGAGAGCAGGCCGAGGTTGCATAAATCAACGTGTTCTCACAGCCCCCAGGATATCCATTATAGATGCCAGCTGGATGGCTGGAAGATAGAGAAAAATGAATATTGTATCCTGTGGCCTTTTGCCTCTAATGACCGCTTTTCAACATTTTTGAAGGCATGATTAAATTTTGATAACTGGGGAAGTCACTCTGAGCAGGCTGAAATAGAGATAAATTGACGGAGGGTCTGACATCTCAGTGGAGAGCAGGCAACTAATTAGTGTGTGAAGCGCACTCTGAAAGAGATGTAAAGGGAGGCAGGTTTAATCAGAGGAGCCGCTGAGGTGCGGGAACAGGCAGAGATAATTGCGGCCTAGGTAGAAATCACAGGCTCCATGAGTGGCTTTTTCTGTCCGCTTGATTGGCAGCCGCTGACCTGGTGGCCGGCACCCTTGAACCCTTACAACAGGAACGGCCTTGTCAAAGCAATTTGCTTGAAGCTCTCTGTGACCAGTCATTTCAGCCGCCGAGCTGGGACACCCAATTCGGAAAGGGCACTCTGCTCCCTTGGCTGGCGGGGAGCTGGCGGAACAGCCTCATTATTTCTGATGACTTTACTTTTGAACTCAGCAGCCCTTTCTCGCCCCTCAACTCTCCACAGCCAGCTCACATTTAGGTGCCCCGGGGACAGCGGCTGCAAAGATGCAGTGTCAGGCCACCTGGCTGCTCCTGCAGGGAGCCGGGGATTCCGGGGCATGAGGTGATGTACCTGGGGGCAGTGGGTGGGAAGGGAGTGGTGGGGTGTGCAGAGGCCAGAGCACAGGAGTATCTGGGGCTCTTTGATATGGCTTTCCCTCCTCGCCTGCTTTTTCACACCACAAGGTGAGCTAGGCCAAGATCAGGAGTTTCCACCTTCCTTCCTGGGCATGTGGACCAGAGC
Source organism: Loris lydekkerianus (assembly GCA_963574355.1). NCBI lineage: Eukaryota > Metazoa > Chordata > Mammalia > Primates > Lorisidae > Loris > Loris lydekkerianus. The sequence goes on from CAUYPK010034536.1 coordinate 5,606, forward strand.
TCAGAGCATTCCCTTTGACCTTTCCCTTCTCTCCTTCTGTCCCTTTACCTGATAGGCTGGAAGAGCGTGCCCTCTGGCTGGAGCACAAGTGCTCGCATTACATCTCCTTCAGGTAACTGTGTAGGGTTTTGTGTATTGCTAGCAGAGTTTTCTGACTTAAACATGTTTTGGAAGATAAGCTTTTCTTTCCCTCAAAGGTGCATTAGCAACTAATGCATGACTTTTTCTCCTTTATTGTATTGTTTTCGGGGAAAAGGAGGCTGGGTAGATGGTACCAGGATTGCAAAGAAGTGGGTGTGGAGAAGGCTGGGACTGGTATATAGGCTATGTTTATTTAAAGAAAGTAAAATAGCTTTTTTCCTCCTCCTTCCCCTTCTTTCCTTCCCCCTTTCTTCCTCTCCATCTCCACGTCCTCTTTCTGATTCACCTGGAGCTTACCCTCTCTTTTAGACTTATCAGTCACCTATGGATATGATGCCAAAAGCCAGGATTCCTGATGTGATTTGTGTTTGTACAGATAGCTTATGGTTTAAGAAAAGCCTGTAACTTTTCTTTTTAGCTAGGCAGATGCTTTGAATGTGCTGGTCCTTCCATGTTTGCTATGCAGCTCCGCCAGTGGGAGCCTCTGTGGCTTGTACTACACCTGGCTGCCAGCTTGGTAAGGATGGGTGTGGCCTCAGAGTGGACCTCACTGCCCGAACACTCCCTCGAGTGCCTAGGGGGCAATGCTCACCACAGTTGGGCACCTCAACCTTCCCTGGTTTGCTGTGAAATTTTGATAAATATGTAAATAAATAAATACAGTAGAACCTCTATAATTGAACTCCCCCCTACAATGATCACTTTCTTAAGTTGACCTAATTTTCACAGACTGGACATGTACCACATGTGCATAGCTGTACAGCAGGCCTCATTCCTTATGCTGACCACCACTGTATGCTGACCAATTTGTTACAGTCCCTTAGGTGGTCAACTTATAGAGATTTTACTATATATTTTCCCTCTCATTTTAATACCATTACTATGATGTCTATTCTGTCAGGTAAAAATGTTGAGTTGGATATTTATGTAGATTCTCTGTAATGATGTATTATTTGTTGAGAATATTTTAAAGAAGAATAGCATTATATCAAGCTGATACCAAAAAAGGTGTTACACACATTCCAGCATTGATTTATTTCTTTAAAAAATTTGTTTATTTTTTGCAGTGTACCATGTACCTGATATTTATCTAAATGCTTTATAAATATTTATTAATTCTAGCATCCCCAGAAGGAAAGGGTTGTAGATGCATCTACAAAGGGTTGCATCTTGCTTTGCAGATGTGGAAACTGAGGAACAGAGAAGGGAGGTTACTTTCACGAGGTTACACAGCCAGTAAGTGCAGGAGCCAAGATTTGAATCTGGCATTGTCACCTAAGTTTCTGCTCCTACATCCTCCTGCAGTTTGACTTCTATTGTTAAACTGTGCCTGGGTGGCTGACGGCCAGTCTGGGAAGTAGTGGCCCAGCCTGAAGGGTAGCCATGTACAAATGAATCCTCTCACATATGCCAGCAAAATGATTGAGAACCCCTAACCAGAACCTTCCGCTGATCTTGTCCAGAGGTTAGGAGATTGATCAACCCCTTTCTACTACCTGGGGTACAGGAGTGAGGTCCTGGCAGAAGGATTCAGAGGAGGATAAGTCTTTGAAATGGAGGTGGAGCCCCACAAATAACTATTCTTCAAGTCTGTGTCGTGTATGTTGCCTCTGCCTGAAGACTTTGGGAGAGATTCTGCAGTCAGGCTGCCTGAGTTCAAACCCTGCCTGTAGCACTTACTGGTTTTATGGCCTTGGGAAAGTTACTCATTCCTTTACCTCTCTGTGTCTCCGTTTCCTCAACAGAGAAGTGAGCCTAATAAATGCCCCTGCTTAGAGAGTGCCTGCAAGGTTTCAGTTAATTCATGCTGGCAAAATAAACACTCAATATATGCCTTTATTTGTTATTAGTCTGCAGTAGTACCCCAGAAATCAATCCACATCCTTCCTCACAAATTTGCTTTTCTTTTTGTGTCCCTGTAGTCTCTGTATGAATTGTTAATATGGCAAAATTAAGATATTTAGTAATGGGGGCCTACGACTTATTTCTCAAATGGAACCCCCCATGTCAGCAAAGTGGGGCATTCTGCTGGAGATTTTCATCTCCTAGCCAGGCTCATTGTGTTCATTATTTTAACAGAAATGCAGAGATGGCTGGTAAAGGATGCCAGGGCAGTTTTTATCACCTAATCTTCAAAAAATCGGTAAGTACTTCACTGGTTTAAAAACATATAGTATATCTTCCAATGATCACAACTCTATAAAAAGGCATTATTTTATTTATTTTATCTTTAATCCATATATGGCAGACTTTTCTTTTCACTTTATTTTTTTAGTTAAGGTTACATGCCGCAGTGATGTACCAAAAACAGTGTGGTGGGAACTGTCTACCCCCAATAGGAAGTATCACACCACTGGCATCATTTAAAATTACAAGAACATGGTGATTAAAATAAAGACCTGACTTTTGGTTGGTATTATTACCTGGGTCCCCTACTGCATAGGTCTGGGCCCTGCCCTCCATGTACCACTAACATGTACAAATCATAAATGTATACTCACTTAACATTATGTATGTACACACCTTTATGACATGAAAATCAAGATGTTGAACATATTTAAATGTCAGAAGGTTCTTTTATGCTTTTCTCCATTAATATTGGTGAGTCCCACACCCAATTCAGAGGAAGCTGCTATTCTGTCTACTATCAACGTAGACTAGTCTTGCATGTTCTTATGACTTTGTATACGCATGAAATCATCTAGTATGTGCTCTTTTGAGCCAGGTGTTTCTTGCTTATGTGCCTGAAATTCCTCCAAGTTATTGCATGCAGCAGGAGTCTATTTTACGGCTGGGCAGTATTATTTACATGACTATGTAGTGATTTACTTACCCATACCGATAGTGGTAGACTTTGGGTTGTTTCCATTGTTTTGGCTACTGAGAATGAAGCATTATGAAAGTTCTTGTACATGTTAAGCACTCATTTTTTTTTTTTTTCCTTGAGAATATGTACAGGAATATCTTTGGGGGCATGGGTCTAGCTTTGACTGTCTGTCAAATTATTTCCCAAAATGGTTGTGCCAGCATAGTCCACTTTAATTATTTTTAACAATGCAAGAATTACCCACGAACCCATTACTGGATGAAATAAGGTTTATCACTCTATAAACGAAGGAAGTGACTCCAGAGAGGTTTAGTGCCCCTACTTTTCACACTGTTAGAAAATGCCGTAAATGAGAGTGAGACCCTAGTCTTTTGAATTCAAGAACACACTTTCTCTGTTACAGGTTCTTCATATCACAACGACTTTAAAAAACATTGAGTTATCTGTAAGCAGAAAAGACACTTGTAAGGCTTTCACTGGGACAGAAATGGGGGGTGGGTGGGAAACACCTCAAATACTAGCCAGAAAAATGTGCATTTCTCATTTCTGCCAAGGAACTTGCTGGCAGAGAGCAAAATGCCTGTCGGACATGGAGCCTGGCGTGATTCCCAGCACAACCAAGCCATACCTTGTTTGGCATCATTGATTCAAGATTTTATGTGCCCACAGGGCCAATACATGGCATCCCTGAATAGATTTTCTGGTTTTCATCACTAAAGGTTTCCCTTCATTAAAAAAAATAACCTATATCCTTGCTAAGCAAAGTGCAGACAAGGGGCCAACAGCGTGATATCACTGCAAAGCTTGTTAAAGAGGCAAAATCTCAGGACCGTCCCAGATTTTCAAAATCTGCTTTTCACCAAGATCCCTGGGCAATGCCTATGCTCACCAACTAGTGAGAAGCACAGACTTATATATTTGTATATTAGAAGTCACTTCTTCCCTCTCTAGACTATTTGTGAATGTGAACTTTTATCTCTGAGTCTCAGTTTCCTAATTGAAAAATGAGGTTAACACTGTATGATTTGCAAGTTTATAATAAGGACTGAAAGATAAAAGAGAGGTAAAACAGCTACAACAATTCTAAATAAATGATTGGTGTCCAGCCAAGTGATAGTTCCCATCCTTACAGGTGTTTTCAAGCAAAGTGGGACAGCCTAATTTTCTCTGTGGCAAAAGGAAGCCTTAAACTATGCTAAACACTTTGCAAGGAGAGCCCAGCCCTCCCCTTACTTGCACCAGCCCTGCAAGGATATTAAGTGTTTGTAAATGTCAGGTCAGACTCTTGGAGATATGTCTGCAAGTTATCCAAGCATGAGGACCAAGTTGCAGGCCTGCCTCAGCTGATGTCTTTTGCTGACTTCTGTCTGCAAGCTACAGAATGTAAAAAAATGGAGAGTCGTAGCCGTGGAATATAAAGACCAAAACACCCACTAGAATGATAAGCAGAATTTCTAGGGAAAGTTTGTTATATAATAGGACAGAGACATCTAGGCAAGAGGAGGAAAGACCAATGGTTGGGAGATGGAAGCATGTGACATGTTAGAAAGGCTGTATGTATGAATATTGTTCATAAGCAAATAAAAGAAAAGGGGGGCAAGGAAAGGTCTTCCCAGATGAGCTTTTCTGAAAAAAAAAAAACAAACAAAAAAAAAAAAAAAAACAAAAGTGATATGTCCCTGAAGTTCAAGTTAGTGTGCTTTTTCCACTTGGATAGAAAAAGTATGTTTGATTGGACAAATGTCTTTAGCAATGATAATTATATGGGTACCTGAAACATTACCTACCTGGTCATTTTCTGCAGGGTTAAATATTAGTGGAATAAAAATTTTATTTAATGACCTTTTCTGTCTTTTCCTTGTACTAATTTCCACTGCATGATTTCTGACTTGGGTGTCAGGCTGTACAGGAAAGCAGTTCAGAAGGTATAGGTGGCAAAAACAACCTGAATCAGTTTTTATGGAGCCAGTAGTGGTGATGACTTAATTGCTACCTAGCCAAAAAAGGCTGTGATTCGTACGCTGATTTATTTTAAAAATAGCTTTCAATGTAAGTTTTCAGAATTTTGTCCAGTTTTAAAATAGCACCAATACAATTCAAGCACTGCAATCCTTAAGAATGGCAAGTTCATGGCTGATTTGAAATACAAGATTTCAACAGCTCAGTGGAGCTGGGGCCCTGGAGAGGGTGGAGCAGGCTGAGGGAAAGGCAGACTACGCACATAATGAGGGCAATCAATCCAGGTCGGTAGCCAGCAAGCAACTGTTGTGTTTTAAATGGAGTATTGTACCTCCTGTCATGATGACATATCCAATTAAGCGATATCCTATTATTATTTCTCACCCTGTGTGATTTAACAAAAACATTATTGAAACTAGAAGAAATCATTCTACACAAGCAAAAGAAAATTCTTTGATTGGAATTATAATGTTGTCTTTCACAGTCTCTGACAGGTAAATTATGAACAGTTGTAGCAAAACTTAGCAATATAATATTAATTTGAAATAAGTTCAGACTATCTTTGGGGCTTTTATTTTTATAAATGAGTGTTAAAGTATTGGGAAGGAGAGAAACCACTATTTCTTTCTTTTGAAAGGTGATGACTTCAGCATTTATCTTCTACATAGTGATAATAAAATATACAAAATAGCGAGGGTTCAGAGTAGGACATGGAGTTTCCTGAAAGGAGCCTTTTCAGGCATGGTTTTTCTCAGAACTTTCTCTCTCCTAGACCTTTCAACGTGGGCTAGGTGATTTTCACTCACTTTATCACTCTTCAAGTATGGCATTTCCAACTGATAATATTTTCTAAGCCACTAGTCAATGATTTAGCATAAACATAAAGCACTTATATTAAATTATTGTTGTTCTAAACTTAAAAAAAATTGAATATCATTTCCTGGGGGTAGGGAAAGGGGGCTTCTCAATAATGTAATACTACAGTAAGAAGACAGGCATTGAAAATATGTTGCAAGAAAAAAAGATGGGCCTAAAGTCAAAGGCTTAGCATGCATCATTTCTGGTGTTTGATTTATAAAGTCAAAAATCTTAGACTCCTCCCAAGGATTTCAGATCTATAGGCAGTGCAGGCACAATATAACTCTAGTGTCACTGTAGCTACTACTGGTTGAAATATATCACTAAGCACATTTAAAAAGTGTTTCATTGGAATCTTAGAAATGTTTTAATACATTTGAACATTGAACAGTACAGAAGACGAATGAATAAATGTGATATCTAGGAGAACAGTGAACACACATACTTCTGTGAAACACACGGAGGACCCAGAAACTTTAAATAGATCCACAGATTAAAAAAGATAAAGAAGCATTTTGTTTATGTAATCCAGTCCTACAAATCTATACAACCACAACAATTTTATTATTTAATCTCTTCTTGAACACATGAAATAAAAGGACACTCAGGAAGCCCATTTAATTTTAAATATATTCTGATTTTTAGAAAATTTTAATGTTGAACCAGTTTCTCCTCCTTTATTGATTTACTTATTGTTGTGGAACTCTCCTTAATTTTAAACATACATAATAAGTTCTGTATCACACAATAGTTTTTCTCTTCCTGCTTCAAGCCGTCTATAGTTTTTATTCACACAGTCACTCATGCATCTGGCATGTAGAAACATTACTGAGTGCATACATGTACAGTGTGTCATAAACTGTGTTAGGCATAATAAATACAATATTAAATGTACATAATAACATTAACATGAACTCACAGAGATTTAGGATATCCTGTATGTCAGGCATTATTATATGCATTGTGCCATATGTCTCACAATAATCTTATGAGTGGAGTACAATTATTCTACCCATTTTACAGATGGAAAAACTGAGGGTAGAAGAAATTAAGTATTTTGTCTCTAAGTTTGCACCCTTTTAAGTGATGGATCAGGAATTTGAGCTTTTGTAGTCTAAATCTTATATTCTATAGTTTTAACCATTCAATTCTATGATGGTGTCCATAGTCTTAAGTTGGGAGACAGACATATAATCCATTATAACAGCATTTAGTTTGCATCGTATAAGGGAAGTAATATAGGAAACATAGAAAACAATGGTTTTAATTCTGACTATCGATTTCAAGAGCAGATAATTCTCTGAAGGATGTACTCTTAAAAAAAAAGAGTAGGATAGACAGAGGGTGCAAATAATGTACAATGCAGATGAGCATGAAAACTTAAGGTAAGGACACTTGAAATAAAAGTATAGGGAGAAATGGCTGGAGATGTCAGGGAGTCATTAGGAAACCAGGGAGCAGAATTTAGAAAGCTGCAAACACCAAGGGGGTTAAACAGCAATTTTTAGAAACTAATAGGAAAGCATTAGGAAATTATTAATTACATCTGCATTTTAGGACATTCTAACTAGTAGCATTTTTAAAGTCAAATTGGACATGCTAGACTAGAAACTTGGAAAAACGATCTTAGGGGATACCATACAAAGGAATACTCGAGTCTATTTACAGATACTATATATCTATATAGGAGGGAATATTGCCTTCCAGGTATGTTCACAGCAGGGGGACAGGATATCACAGGTGTCTGCTTTGCATCCCAGACTGTTGACTTTGCAGCCTATTTATGCTTATCCTTCAAACTGTACTTTCTAATTTCATAGGGCAAGGACATTGGTATTCTAAATGAATAGCCTGCCTTTGTTTGCTGGCCGCTATGGCTGGCCAACTTCACTACTCAGCAGCTATTAATGGATATTTTCTGTTTCATCAGAGTCTTGCTGTGCTGACTATCCCTTGTGTATTATCAACGACCTTTTTTCCCCTACCAATTAAGCCCCAAAGATAACAGGAGCAAACTAATATGCGATTCAATAGAATCTTTGCAATATTTAAAAGGTCTAATATTAAGGGCTATATTGGGTTATTGAGCATTCAATTAAAGAGCCTCAAGTGTTTAATTTAGGATTTTCCATAGGACAGGTATTGTTTGTTAATTAGTTAATTAAATAACAAATGATTATTGAAAACATGCATTAGGATTAGGCAAGCTGCAAGAGAGATAAAGATATCTCCAAGGCAATTAGCTCACTGTAATTTTAATGATAAATGTGTAATTAGACTCTTATTCTAAAGAGATTGTTTGGAATGGTTTTTGCAAGCATTAAACATGCGTGTAACAAGATATTTACTTATATAACAAGCAAAATATAATTCTAATTCTTATTAAGCATCAGCCAGTGTATTCAAATGATACCTAATTTGCTAAAAGCAAAAATTTTACAAGTATTAGTACTTATAAAAATATAATCCATTAAAAGCTTATATAACTAAATTATATTACAACTAGATTTATCCCTAAGCCTGTTTATTTCACCTCGTAGATAATTAGTGATATATTTCTGAGACTTTTAAATGTATTATAACTTAATAGCCAACCTGTTCACGTTTATATATCCAACATTTGAGGGGATTCCTATTGCATTACCAAGTGACTTCCCCCCACCAGTGTCTACTTGCAGAGAATAAAGCAGATTTTTTTCTTATATGTCTAGAATCTACCATGGTTCTTGGCACATGAAACTCTCTAAGTTTCTATGAAATTGATTTGATTGAGCAGAATCAGAAAGTCTGGATGTCTCTTAATTCTGTTTAGCCTCATTTTACTGCAATCTCCTGGATTCCTTTCTGCATATGTTTCCCTTCTGTATATTTTTTCTCAGCAGCCAGCAGCCTGATTGAGTAGGGCTGGAGAAATTGTCTCCAGAAGACAAGCCGAGGTGATGGGTGCTGTGGGAATTATAATAATGATAATAATCATAATTAATGCCAGCAAACACTTATTAAGGACTTGCTATTTGCCAGGCACTGAAAGAAGTTCTTTCCATTTTATTACTATGGTTTAGATTTTCAGTAATCCGGTACGGTAGATTTTTGTATTTCAAACAGGGAAACTGAGGCTTAGAGTGGGTAGATAATTTTCCCACGGTTCTGTAGTTGATAAGTATCCATGGAACCAAGATATAATCCCACATATCCTGAGGTACAGCCCATTCTTGTTTTAGAAAACATTCCCTTGAAGCAGCTATGGATACAGAGTTACTTATGCAACTGGTTCAGGAAGGCAGGTTCTCAGCAGAATATCTATAAGGGAATGAACCAAGCAAAATAGTGTAGGGGAAGAAGCTAGGCAAAGATGTGAATTCAAGTTGAAGTCTAGCCTGAGCTTGATCTCACAGGGAACTCTGGAGTGTAAGAGCACAAAGCAGTCCCATTATAACACCTGGGGTAGGAATCTGTGCCCTCAATCGGTCTCTCATGGGCTATCAGCTGCCCTGGAATAGAAGAAATAATGTCACAGGTATGTTTTGTCAGACATAGTTCACTTTGGTGGAGATCTGTTCCCTGAATACGTTTGTGTGTAAGCTGTTGCAGCCAACCCTCACAAAAGCAAGAAGAATAGGGAGACTGGTTAGATACTCCAAATTGGGACAGGGTATCAGTAGCATCTACTATTGAAACTCTAAGCTACTACAAAGAACACAGGATTTTTGTCAGGCACTGTAGATTTTTATCCTTTTCTGCTTTTTTCTAACTGAGTGGCTTTGGGAACATTGCTTAAATATTCTCAGTCTCAATATCATCATCTATGAAATAGAAGTCTTAATACAGCTCATCTCACAGTATTGTTATGATAACCAAATGAGGATGTACACGAATGAAATTTGCAAACTAAAACAGAGCATGAATGTTGTTTGTGATATTGTTACTGCCATGGCTAACTTCTTAGGCTCTGGGGCGGCCAGTGGGTGGTGGCCCATAAAGCTGTGGAGGTCCTGGACATGATGATGGGTTTGATTAGCATAAGCACAAGGTCAGTGATGTAGAAATAGGGAGAAAAGAAATGGGGATGAATCTAAACATGAAAGGAGGATAATTGACCATCTAGACACTCTCAAGATCCCAATGAATGTTGATAAATCAAATTAACATTTTCAAAAAATGGAGGGTCAGAAAAATTAATCTACCCAAGTTCCACAGCCAGTAAACGGCATAACTGGGACTCTGCCTCGGATCATTTTGAAGCTTCATTTCACAGTATTTTTCGGTAATATCAGAAAGCCTTTCTGGCGCCAACATTGGTAAACTCAAGAGATTTTTCTAAAGGAACGCCTGTTCATTTGACCCCAGGAATACTGTTCTCTCTCCTATCCTGACCATCTTGTATCTTAGCTTTTCCTCCTAAATTCTTGGCTATGACTAATCACAGACTCTGAATGAAGCAGAAAAAAGACATTTCCTCTTCTGGTTTCTGTTCAGCTCACAACCAGCGCTTTGCCCCAAGAGGCATTTGGAGGCTTGTGTGAAGCTTAAAGGGCAACAAGTTCACTTTAATAACATACACAGTGGAAGTCAGCGTGGAAAAGTGGCTTTGGTTTCTTCAGTACTTGCACAGAACAGGCTCTTTAATGAGTACTTACAAAGCCAAATGATTTGGACAGAGTTAGTAGAAATCCCATCATTTGCAGAGGGAAGGGATTAATTTTTCAGGGGAATATAATTTTCCTCCAAAGAACATTACATATGTAGTAGCCATTAATTAAAAGTAATTGTCTTTGGGGAAAAAAGCACATGCATAATGATTAAATCTTACTGATAAATAATCCTGTCGCATCACATAATTAGACTTACCTAAAAAGTATTGAGTGCACTCAATGTTTCTGTTCTATTTCATAATGAGGTATGCAACAGGGCTGGGGAGTTGTCTGTGCTTTTCTCATTTTCCTGTCTTTGCTCATAAAGTAAAAAAATATTTCCTTGAATATAGAAGTTTCCCTGGTCTTAGCTGTGTGATCTAAACATTGCTTAATCAATCATTGCCAAAGAGTGGAATAGTTCTTACACCTGTTAGACAACTCCTTGAGTGAGGTGAGTCCCTTCTCCATCTGAGGCAGCAGAAAGGAGATACAGATAACATAACAAAACTGGAGTTCCATTAGGAAGAATGACGAGGGGAATGGATGGGGATAGGCACCCGGTAAGAAACCCAGCATGATAACAAAGATGATACTATATTTTAAGCCTCTTACTGATTGGTCAGAAGATTTAGAGGAGAAAGAATGTAAGGTTTGAAGGTATGCTCTCAAATTCACCACACCAACTTACAGAGACTTTTTCTTCCTAATGAGATTGAATGTGTCCTGAAGTTTGAGGAACTACCTTTCTGGGAAATTTCCAGATGGCATGAGATCCTCCATGAGCAGTTTTGACAGTGTTAAAAACCAAGGGCAGACATTAAACTTCTTCCAATAGCCTAAGAAGGAGCACAGATTTTATAGTAAAATAAAAAGTAAATCAATATTTGGTAAATCAAATATTAGGTAAATCAATATTTGAATTCTTGCCCACTAACTTTTATCACACTAGATTGTTGTATGCTTTAGCCTCAGTTAGTTTACACAGAAGATGGGGGTCATAGTTTCTGCCCCACAAGGTTGTTTTGGAGACTCAGTGTGGGTAAAATATGGAAAAATTCTCAATGCACAATAGCATGATAATACAATCAGTTCTCTTTCACTGTAGGCATGAGCACGGGGCAAAGATTGCGGGCCTCACTGGGCAGTATGCAGAAGAAATACTATCTATCACTTAAATAGTGTAAACTTGTATTACAGGCCCCTGATGGTAATGTAACAATTGGCAGAGGTTTGAGACAGACTCAGTTTTGTCATGCTTTAGGGGTAAGATCTGAAAACCATCAATTGACCTCAAGATTTTATCATTTCAGTCATGCTATTTGCTTTCTGGGTTTATGAAAAAAAAAAGTGAAGATAAAGAATGAGGACATTGCTACATGCTTTGAGCTTTCATATAGACTTTACACTGAAACAGACTATATAAAAACCCCTGCGAGGAAGGAAGAAATATTTACAAGCATATATTTGTGCTTTGAATAGAAGCAATCTAGGAGAATTCTATTGTGAAATGTTTACACAACGTATTCAAATATTAGGATAGGTTCTTGGAAGGGAGAAGAAGACAAATATGCAGGGATTAATGACTAATGGACTCCCCTGAAGAGGGAGCATCATCTTTCCTCTACATGATACTGTGAAACTCCTGTGGTATCTGTTCATTACAAGGCCATTTATTTTAACAAAACACTGAATCTCACATATCTCAGAACTTGGAATCCTTTGTGCCAAAGAGATACCCTTTGCATAAGGATTATATTAAAATTAAGGTTTAGGCTTAGAGTTACTTATGACATACCATTTTGTAAAAAAAGATTATATTTTGACCCAGAGCAAATTTTCTTTATTTCCATTACAGAACTGGCTTAATTATTTTAAAATTAATCTTATTAAGGGATTTTCATTCAGATACTACTGCCATGCTTGGACTAATGGCAATACTTATTTTAATTTCATCAAGGCATACTTAACTGACTCTCACGTCAAACTTTTGGTTTGGCAGTTCCAAATAAACTCTTCTTACAAAGCATTTTTAATAATATTTGTGAAAATCTCTTCTCTCTGAAAGTTAAAATGTTCTGCATAAACAGTGAAACAAAATGGTGGCATGGTCTATTAAACAAACAACAGTGATAGACTCCAATATTTCACAATATCACTGCTTGCTTAATAAGGTGCAAGCAAGTCTTAAAAAAAAATCTGAAGTCATTCCCTAATTATTTCCATTAACTGTTCAAATCAGAGCTTTTTCACGATGTTGGCTATGAACAGTAAAAGTAAATCAAGTGATACTAATAATAATTTTCAATTAAAAAACACAAGCTAGAAAATGAGCTGCTGGCTCAGTTCAGTTATTTGAGGATATATACCCCCTTTCCATTAGCAAGATCAAGTTAAATAAATGGACGTAATTTTATTATTGAAAAGGAAGTTTTTCCCAAGACTCAAAAAATTCCAAGCTAGAATTTCTGAGTACTGGTCACCTGTTCCGGCATCTTTACTCCTTATCCCTTCTTTCCTGTTCCCTCATTGTTAATTACTTCTCTGTGATTTGGGGGCTTTGAAAGCAGATTAGAAAGGAGGAGGAAATCAGGATCAAGAAAGCAGGTATTTCAGAACTCACATCCTCAGAATTCAGTAATGAATAAAACCCCCAGAAAGGAAAACTGAGTATTCCTGATCCACTATTATTCTTCTGCAGGCAGGGAAAACAGAAGGAAAAGCCTATCTAGCATCTCCATTTTTGTCAGGCTGTGTTTTTAGAGCTTCTTTCTTCAGCTGTCTACCTGCTTGAATTTCAACTAGAGGTAGGGCCCATGGAGGTATTTTGTACCAAAGCATGACAGCTAATGAATATGAGCTTATTAAAGAAAAGGGGTTCAAGTATATTGTAATATCAAACCTACAAAATTTAGGGACCACTGTTGTAATTTTGATATTAAACTTCCACATTATTGCATAGTCTAGAAATGTCCTTAAATATATTTGTGAATGTTAAATAATATTTTATATAATTTATATGATTGCTATAATATCATATATATAATATATAATATATTATACTATAATTATATATAATATATAATATATAATATATTATATATAATATAAAAGAGGGATGGAAAGGCAGATACCAAAATAATAAATGTTTTGCTTGTTGAAAATAGAGAAAAAAAATGTTTCTTTTCTTCTTCCCCTGGTTACTCAACTTTCAGTAATCCCATTTCGTATCTTTTCTATTAAAAAGAACTGCTGAATGTGGTGGCTCATGCCTGTAATACCATCATCACTTTTGGAGGCCAAGGTGGGAAGATAGTTTGAGAACAGTCTGAGCAATATGGGCAGACCCTGTCTCTACAAAAAAACAGAAAAAATTAGCTGGGTGTGTTGGTACACAACTGTAGTCTCAGCTTCTCAGGAAGCTGAGGCAGGAGGATGGCTTGAGCCCAGGTTGTAGTGAGCTAGGATGATGCCACTGCACTCTAGTCTAGGCAACAGACGAAAGCCCTGCCTCAAAAAAGTCTGAAGTCAAGGTGAACTTTGTAGCTGGGTATGTATTAGCTCACAACAAAGGAAAGACAACTTTTTTCAGAACATTTAAGGAACATAAAAACTGTAGCAGGAACACAGTAGAAGTTAAAATGGTAGTTAGACACCACTATCATTTCTTCCTCCTTGGATCAGTAGGGTGACCAAAGTTTATCATAATATATTGTACATTTCAAAATAGCTAGAAAGGCATGACATGAATGTTTCTAGCATAAAGAAAAGACAAACATGTAAGGTAATAAATATCCCAATTACTCTGATTTGATCTTTACACATTATATGAATGTATCAAATAATCAGGTATATCCTGAACATATAGTTTATTATGTATCAATAAAAAATAAATTAATAAAGAGAAATCAATATTATAAAAAGCAAGGCCATTAAGAATCTAGATATTTTTTCCCCCTTTTGTCCTGTGTTCTAATGATGATTCTCAGCCTGGCTCAGTGTTGGTTCTTTCAAGTGTTGATACAAACAGATGAAATCCCATACCTTAATAGTCTCATTCTACTTATTCACAATAACTCACATTTTTCAGAGGATCCTGATCTTTAAAATGCCAAATTCCAGCATAATGACTTAATTCAAATTTTGTATTGTTTTTGTTTTTGTCCAGACTACTCACGATTATGAATTTCATGAAATATGTTAACTAGTGCTTGATAGAGCTTCATTGTTCTCAGGGAGGGCAAACATGTGGCATCATTGCCCCTTACCTCAACCATGGCATCCTGACTTATTTATTTCAGCATATTCCAAATATACCTGGATTCTGCCCCAAATCTTTTTTAACTGCAAAAAATATTGGAAAAGACAAGCAATTCCACTCCAGCCCCCCCCCCCAATCATTTCTGTAATTCATTTCTTATACAAGCTATTCTATCTTGATAAAAAGAGGATATGCAGTCACCAATATGATTGTGTATTTTTAACAGCAATCTAGGGCTAGTGTTGTTTTCTATCCAGGCATGTGCTTTGATCTTCATGGTTTAGCATGTAATTTCTCTTACACATTTAGAGATCATTCATATTGATGATTAAATGCCAGGTAGTCTTTTGAACTTATTTAGGTGAAGAAAAAAAATTGCATTCAATATTTCAAAACCACAACCAATTATTTGGTCTGTATGAGAATGCGGACCATTGAATACGTGCATGGTTTAAAAAATTCCAGCCTCTGAGATCTTAGCTGAAAATATCAGAGCAGAGCTGCAAGGAACCTCATCTGAACATGAGAAAGCCCCCAACTTCACTAATATAACTTTCAGATTTTTTTGATTGAATGCCATTTGAAATTACCTTCATCACGTTAACGGGCACTAGGTGGCATGCAGTAGGGTTGCCTCTCGACATGACCCTATTAGAGATTGCCACTTGTAAGGAAATCTATTCAAAAGCAGAGGCTGTATTAAACCAGATACCAGGTCAAATGACACTATTTGGGGAAAAATGGAGAGGTACTTCAGCCTAATAATTTGTGAAAAGTTAAGTAACAACAAATTCCATGAATATGAAATCGTGGAAAGAATGCTCTCATCACGGCTTTTATCCCTTTGCACTCTATGCAGACGGCAGCTGGGAGGGATTAGAAATGGCACCTGCTGGTCTGCCTGTCTTTCTCTGAAATGATGCTTTTTAAGATGGTGATTTTAGAGCATGTGAGATGGTGGGGGAGAATTTCAGTTTGGGGTTCTCAAAGTTCTTTTTAGTCAGTAAAAGGGGAAGGTAGGAAGTGCAATATGAATGAGTAGTCTGACATTTCCTCCCTGTTTTTGCTTCTAAGAACGTTTGTATATTCATGGGGTTGGCTGCAGAGAACTTTGACAGTTTTAGTTGGAAGCTGTGGAAGTCTCAGGGAAAAGCAAACTTGGTTTCTGCATTAATAAATGATGGAAACAGATCTGGGATCCATCACTAATTTATATTTGCTTTGTGGAATTTTGAGTTTTAGAAACTTTTCACTGAAATATGTATTTATATAATTAAATATGCAATACAATGTAAAACATATCATTACATGATATATAAATAGAAAAGTGTGCATATAATGAATGTACAGCTCACTGAATCTTAGCAAACTGAACGTGCACGAGTGTAAAAGTTATAAGATCAAAAAATAACAACCCCTATACCTCCCTCATGTCTTCTTCCAGCCCCTAATCACTCTCCTGTCTTCCAGATTCATTTTACCTTTTGTGCACTTTGAGAATATGAAATTATGTGGTATGTATTCTTTTGAGTCTAGCATCCTACACTCACTGTCATAAGGCCTACTCATAATGATTTTATTCCTTTTTAAGTCATTCATCCTCTCTATTGTACATTTTTTTACTTTGTGATTATGCAGTTTATCCTTTTGTGATGAAATTTTAGACTGCTTCTGACTACTATCTGCAGTGTACTTTGGAACATTCTTGTGTGCATCATTTGAAGAAACTATGTATATTTCTATTGGAAAAATACCTAGCAGTAGAATTGCTTGGTCATAGAGTATAGATAAGCTCCTCTTGGGTAGATCTTGCAAAATGGATACCCATAGTGTCTACTTCCCTTCCCCCAGCTGTAATGGAGATGCTAGTTGTTCACATCCTCACCATACTCAGTGTGTTTTGTCTTTGCTATTATAGTTAAGCTGGAGGGTGTATCTCTGCAGGTGTTTGAGATCCTTGAGGACATTGTTGAGATCCTTGAGGATGTTGTTGTTTTCTTGTTTATCTCAGCATTTAGAGCACTGAGCATAATGATGGGCTTTGGTTAGATTTCTTGGTTACTTTCAGCCCCAGTAATAGAAGAATCTGTGAGCAGAGGAATTAGAAGCAAAACTGAGGTCACTTTTAAGTTGGGAAACCAGATCCTTAGAGAAAGGAACGTGATAGCTCCCTGTTAGATTCCTTCCAGTGGCCTTTGTTGAGCAGACGTCAACTCCAGAAGGCCATCTATTAGGATATGTCTGGTAAAAATTGCTTTAGATGTGTGGCTTTTAAGCAGGGTGCTGCGGCACACTGGTGTGCCATGAAAATTTTTCAAGATCATTATGTAAATTATTTTTGAAAGAAGTTCAAAGCACAAGAGGAATATTCTTCTTTTTTACCCTTATTTTTGGATCAACATAATTTAAGTGCACCATGGAAGTTTAACTATAGGTGCAAGTTGCCATGAGATAAGAAAGGTTGCAAAACACTGCTTCAGACCATAAAAGCTTCCTCTCACTGCCCACATGTGCACAGATATTTATATTGTACTTGATTACATTTTATAGTACCAATCCAGATGTGCAAAAAGTAAATTTTTTTTACTATTCAAGTAAATATATACACCATTCTCTTTGACTATTTGGTTTTGATTTAAAATTCTATCTCTCTTATCTAAATATACTCTGAAGTTGGAAAATTCACCCCTTCATTTTAGCTTCTTTTCTCCCAGATGTGATCAGTTTCCCTATGGGCACTGAAGGAATAGTGTCTGCTTGCTTTTCAGGCAGCTTCTGACCCCAGTGGCTTCCAAGGCAGGATGACTTAATCTACCAGGATGTGGCTGTGGCTCCTGTTGGGGCCTTTGGCTATGTGGCCATGCACTCTGCTTCTTGTTCATACCCAGGACTTTTCTAGTTTGTGGTCCTCAGAGCCCCTTATCAGCCCTTTGGAGGGTTAGCTACTCTTCTGCGTGTCTCTGGGGTGTGAGGGACTTGTGGAGCTTCCCTTTCCTCAATAATAACCAAATTTCTCCCTGGGCATTAAGTTGCCTGCAGCCCCATGCACATCTCAGAAATATTCTCCAAGATTTAAAATGTGACTGGGATAAGTTTTGAGAAATTCCACTGTTCTGGTATCCCTCCAACCCCACTCTGGATGTCTCTCTCACTCAGCCATCTTTTCTTTATGCGTCTAAGAGGAATTTGAGTATGGAGTTGGTGGGTAGTTCGTAAGACAAGCACTGGCCACTTTGCTACAGACTACCTATCTTGATCTTCCCACCTGAGGCTTCTTGACTTCTGGTTGAGCATTTTTTTTCCTTTTGGAGCTAGGGGAGGTAGATTATGCCCATTCCCTGTGAGTTCTTCTCTACATGATGGTTTTTAGGGTCCACTCTCTGCTTGGTCTTCTAAGCATGTTTGGTTATTGACATTTAAAAGCTTCTTTCAAAATTTGGAGAAGACACCAATCAGTCCTCCCTTGCTTTTGAGTCCAGTGCTCATCCATCTGAAGGGTGTATCTGTCAAGTTTTATCTGCTGTGGGTTTACGAAATAAATCCAGGAATTGAACTCACTTTAGGTCCTGAGTTGTGTCTTCCCTCCCTCTGAGGGCAGTACCAATGTAAAGGCACTACTGCTGCTTGAATAGTGGGAAAAAGGAGGCAAGACAATGAAAACATCATTTTATATCACAGAGTTATCCATATTACCATATGTAGCTGCCTTCAAAGTGTATATAGGAGGGGGTGAAACTTGAAGAAATTGGACAATATGTTTACCCAAGAGCCTTTTTAACATCACCACGTAATAATTTCTCTTTTCATTTTTCTTAAGAATATAAAAATAACAAGCTGAGTATTAAGCAAGTTTGCTAAGATATGTGAGCCTCTTTCCAAGAAGATAAATTATACATAAATGTACCAAGAGAAAAGAAATGTCATGTTTATGAAATTTCTATGAAAATTCTCATTTTCCAAAGATTTCTTCTTGCCAGATCCCCAAATAAGGTAACAGTATTGTAGCTTGATGTTGCAGTTCAGGTCCCAGGGGAAGTAATAAAAAGATTTTAGAATACCTTCTTCCCTTTGAAGGCTCCTCCTTCTAGAATTCTTAGGTTTTCACACCTTAAATTTAAATCTTTTATCCATCTTGAATGAATTTTTGTGAGTAGTGAGAGATATTAATCCTGTTTCACTCTTCTGCATGTGGCTAATTTTCCCAGCACCATTTATTAAATAGGGATTCTTTCCATAGTGTATATTGTTGTCTGCTTTGTCTTTTTTGTTGTTGTTATTGTTGTTGTTGTCTGCTTTGTCAAAGATGACTTGGCTACATGTGGATGTTTTATATCTGAGTTTTCTGTTCTGTTCCATAGGTACCAGGTATATGTCTATGGTTTAAATTGTTTTAATAAAAATGAGTGGGGCTTAGAAATAAAAGTGGACATCCCGAAGGTGAACAATATGGAGAAGATATTTCCAAAAGGAAGCAAAACAGAAGTTATACTGTGGAGTCATAGAAGCACATATTTCAGAGACCTATGAGTAGGGTGAGAGTGTGGTGTGGTATACAGGGACACATACTGTGAGAAGAGTGGGGGAGCTCCCCAAGGCCCAGTGGTGGAATTGCTGGCATGCCAAGCTGAGGAGGTTTTGTAGACTCTATGATGGATTTTGCGGTGGAGGCATGCATGCAACCACATTCTTCATCCACATCTGTGGCCCACATGTTGGTGATGATGGCATTCTTTGCTCCCAAGTCCAATTGTGGTCTCTGGATCCTTTGAACATGAGTATTTTGGCACCACTATTCATCTGCTGATGTTAGCATATAACATGAAACTTATTTGGCATCTTTGTTCTAAAAACTGAGAGTCTTTGAGGAGTTATAAGCTTAGGTGTAGAGCTATCAGGTGTGGTGTTTAGACAGAAAATAAAACAAAACATTCTTGATATGGTATGGAAGGCAAACTATAGGGAGGCAAGCTAGAGCCAAAGAGAATGGTGAGGACATACATTAATTTGCTAGGGTTGCCACAACAAAATACCACAAACTGGGTGGCTTAAACAGAAATTAATTTCTCATAGTTCTAGAGGCTAAAAGTTTAAGGTCAATAGTTAGCAGATTTGGTTTCTTCTAAGGCCTTTTACCTCCGATTGCAAATGGCACCCTTCTGCTTTGCACTCATGTGATCTTTTCTTTGTGTATCTTTTTGTGTGTCCTAACCTCCTCTTATGAGGACACCAGTCATAGTAGATTAGGGCCCTCCTTAAAAGCCTTATTTTAATTTAATTACCTCTTTAAAAGCCTCTTTACAAATATAGTCACACTGGGAGGTATTGAGGGTTAGGGCTTCAATGTATGCTTTTGTGTGGGGGGGGGAGAGCACAATTCAGCCCATAACAGGACTATAATTTTTTTAATATTACAGAAACTAAATATGATGCCTAACCTAATGTTACAGCAGTGAGACAGAAAGACAAAAACGGATATGTGAAGTACGTTGAATCTACACAACTCTTGAAGTATCCAGCTAGATAAGAAGAAATAAAGGGTGCATTCTCTGAGACAGATAACTCAGAAAATTTTTAAGGGGACAGATAATTAGTTTAGCTTTGGAAGATTGAGTTTTAGACACTGAAAGATTAAAAAAAATGTTTTTCTAAATTTTTTTTGGAAACAGGGTCTCACTCTAGCTCTTGGGCTAGAATGGGTAGCGTTATTATTCTAAGATGTTTGACAGCAGGTATATAGTTAGTAGCTGACTACATGAATATAAAGCTACATATTACTTTAATGCTTATGTTTAATAAATATTTCTTAAGAATTCCAATGAGGCCAGGCACGGTGGCTTACATCTGTAATCCTAGCACTCTGGGAGGATGAGGTGGGTGGACTGCTTAAGTTCAGGAGTTCGAACCAGCCTGAGCAAGAGTAAGACCCTATCTCTAATAAAAATAGAAAAAAATAAAATAAAATAACTGGGCATAGTGGCCCATGCCAGTAGTCCCAGCTACTTGGAAGGCTGAGATAAGAGGATGGCTTGAACCCAGGAGTTTAAGGTTGCTGTGAACTATGATGACACCACAACACTCTGCTCAGGGAGATAGAGTGCAACTTGGTCTCAGAAAAAAAGAGCAATAACAACAACAACAACAAGAACAACCACCACCAAAAAAAAAAACAAAAACAAACAAAAAAAAAAACCAACCCAATCCATTGAATTTCTTCTGGTAAGTGGACATCAACTGATTTTTCATAGAAAGGTTTCCTTGATGAAGAAATGGTCATAAATCTTTCTGATGTTTCAGAAAAGGTTTGTTTCCTCTAATTCTTTCTTTTGAGAAGCTCTTGAAATATCTGTGCCTTAGTTTCTCATGACAGATTTCATAAAAAATACTGAAAATAAAAATATATATATTCTATTTATTGCACATAGTAAGTGTTACTTTGTTAGTAGACGCTTCCCTGGAATGAATGAAACTGACATACGATGTTGGGGAGTTTTGATATCAGGGAAGTTTTTAAGATTTGACAAGCTAAACCTTTTGAAATAGCAAACATTAACAAAAGGTCTGGCTGCTTGTTACAGATGGATGCCTTTCCAAATGTGACTTTGGTAAACAAAGCTGAATTTGAACTGCAAGAGAGACCATGGGTCAAAGAAACAACATTACTTCCATGAGATGGGGCGGGGTGGGCAGAAAAGTCTTAGTTTTTTCAAAGGTAAAAATAATCTTATATAATGAGTAATAATTGTAGGTAAGTGTGTAAACTATTACAAAATGGTTACCATAGAATTTTTCTGTAAGTACTTCAATGCCTTATTTATAATTTTTCTCCCAACTAGCTCATATACTCTCAGATTAGATCAGCTATTCTTAACAGGGGTTATTTTGCTCCCTATGGGACTCTTGGCAATGGCTGAAGCCTTTTTTGGTTATCATAATGGGAGTTTGAGATAATTATTAATATTACTGGCATGTAGTGGATAGAGACCAAGGATGCTGTTAAACTTCTTAATGCACAGGCAGCCTCTTGCAACAAAGTATTATCCAGCTAAAATGTCAATAGTGTAGAGGTTGAGAAATCTTGGGATCATAACAAAATAAATAAAGACCATGTGCTTTACAATGTAGTGAACCTATCATTTGCATCAAATTCCTCCCTAAGCAATTATTTGATGGGGTAGTTATCATAGTGTCATGCTGGTGAGGTGTGTGTGTTGTTTTTACTTGGGGTAGATGTTTAAAAGCAATTCCATTTCATACCTTGTATTTCTGCATTTAGATGGAATTAAGCTGTATCAGTATTTGGTCTTTAATCTTGTTTTTGCAGATGTATAAATTCAACTCATCAGAGATTCATATAAACTCTAGAAGTTGCTGTGCTTCTTAGAATGGAAACTCAGAGTCTATATAAATCATTGAGCTTTGAATGACTATATAGTTCTGGGTACATAAATTCAGTGTCCCTTTTCTTAGCAGTTGGGTACATTCATATATTGCACTATCATTTACAAAATATTTTCCTACATGTTTGCTCACTTAATACTTACAACCCCCAGCACCATTAGTTTTTATAATAACCTTTTAAAAAAGGAAAAGATGTGAAAATAGAGAAGAACCATCTTAGAGACTCAGAGCACATTAACATTAAAATAAAACCAATGATTCATTTGTTAATTTGAATTCAACAAATATTTGTTAGGCTCCTGCCATGTGCCAGGTACTGTGACAAAGCACTATGATAAGTTGTGAAATTAGAGCTGGAGTCTCTCTTGAATGCCATGAGCAAGCTTTAGCCTTGTAAGATTATAATCTTTTGGGTTTTTTGTTTTGTTTTCTTTTGAGAAATTCTAGAACCAGAAAAAGAATTGTATTTGATATTTTAATAGCATAAAGGTTATTCACTTTTATAGAGTTCTAAGGGTGAAGGTAGCCCTGGGTGGAAATAGGCGATTAATTTATTAATTAATGTTTTTAAAGTGTCAGTAGTGGCAAAATTCTCAATTTGAATGTTATATTTTCTCTACCCAATTAGAAATTTCCTATTTCCTATTCCCCAAGTCAGAGAGGTTGAGCCACCCCTTAAATCAGACGTACTTCCTAAGAGAATCAAAAGAAAAAAAGGAAACAAGAAAGAGGAAAGAAAGAAAGAGGTAAGGGGGGAGGGAGGAAGGAAGGAAACCGCTGAACTTCACATGTTCTGACCCCTTTATCAGTAGACTTTCTACCAAATTTCTTAACTCACAGAGCTCCGTATTTGACAGGAAGTCCCCAGTTTGTCTGAGACAGCTTGGTTTTAGTAATATAAATTCTGTACCTCAAACCCAGGTATATTGGGACATTTGATAACCCTAAATTGGACATGGACATGTAAAAATGTTTTTGTGGATACATATTGCTTATAATAAGACTATTAAGTCACCTACTAGCTTCTTTGCCGCACATTTACCAAGAATGATCTTTTGTTTCCATTCTTTCAATGTGTGGTCCGTTAATAAAATTTGACCCCCTGTCTGATGGTGTGATCAATAAATTCCTCCTATTTCTATATTGCCAGTCAACTTCATCTGTCTTTTCGAATCAATTTTCTAATTAATTATTTCCTATTAGTAAGATGCTGCTTTTTTATTTATTTATTTTTTAATTTTATTTTTATTTTTATTTTTTCATTATAGATAAAAATATGCACCATAGATGTGGCCCAACCCATTACCCTCCCTCCAACCAAACCACCCCCCTCCCTTCCCCTTCCTTGGTCCTTTCCCCATAGTCTTGTGGTATAGTTGGGTTATAGCCTTCATGTGAAAGCTATAGTTTAGCTTCTGTTTAGCTGCTTCTGATCAGTTCCTGTTAACATCTGTGTGA